>JAXCGZ010017460.1:45000-64602 GCA_037179515.1 Halocaridina rubra | reverse complement strand
TTTAGTCAGGGAATAATATTATAGAAAGAAGATAGTACAATTATTTTTCCGTTGTAATACATGCATATATGTACTTTTTAATTTATGAATTTCTTTCAGTGTATATAATAGTGCTGTTATGTATAGTGTCTGCTTGTACAGTGGTGTAGCTTATCTTTGTAGCAAGCAGTTTTTTGTTTTGTATGGTTGAGTATTAAGCATTACTTTGACTCCACTGTATTATGGATATATTGAAAAAGTAATCTTGTTATGGAGTACTGAATTTAACATATGTAGTTGTCCCTCATCTTACTTGGTTTTACAAAGTGTGGTTTTGAATACTTTAAGAACAGTGCAGCAATCTAGGTATACTTTACTTCAAAGTGAGCTGGAGGTTGGGTATAGAATATGTGCAAAGCAGTTACACATTTCTGTATGGGTTTTACTATAGGCCATTTTTTACACACAGAAAGTGGTGGAACCAGTTATCAGTGTAAGATGAGGGATAATTGTATTTAAAAAAACTTGAGGTTCACATTGTCACAAGAATGTATTACTAAGACATAGATTATCTCTGGAACCCTACATCGTAGTGTTTGTTGTTCAATTACAGGTTTGCCAGTTCCAAGTCCGGAAAGATCTACCTCCATACAGATATTCGGATGCTGATACTTCGCAAAAGTGATGCAGATGCTGCTACACTGCACAAAACCAGCGTCCCTTACGAATTGCGCTCTTTCACTCACGGCCCAACCAACCCCAAATTTTCACCTAGAAAGTAAAATGAACACTAAAAAATCAAGTAAATATAGTAAACACAAAGACTAGATACGAATGTTGTTGAGTTTGTCCGCTATTGTGCCATGTAGTTTTCTGGACTGTTTAATGAAAATTATATTGGACACCACTGAGAAAATTTTTGCCTACATTTCAAAGCCTTTCAAAAACAACCTCTTGAAAATAATGTAGCAAATCAAAGCTTAAAGTGAATAATCAGATATTTTGATAAGTGTGGCACTATCTTTCGATTAAGTAAATATGATGTTTATACTGCCGAAACTAGTATTCCTACGAGTCTAAACCTTCCTCAAGTTTTGTTTTGCCAAATGCTGTATTAGGTTTTTGTTTATTTGAATATACTATATGCTTCCAAATGCAAGGAAATGAGTGGAGTTGGAGAGTAGTTCTATGCTATTCTTGAGCATGGTCCAGATGATATGAAATGTTTTATTCATCTTGTTTGTGATTCATTATATAAATATAAACATTTTGCTATGGTATACAAGTTTTTCTGGGTATAGATTTACAGTATCAGGACTTGAATTATGATTAATGCTTCATTTCATATGTTTAACATCTTGAAAATAATTTTTGTAAAGCACTGAAACCTTTGATACAACGTGTTTATTACACTCATCATATCTTTTCAAACCTCTTTGAACTTGTACGGCAGAAATGGCAAGGAAAGCAGTTGAAGACATATTCATAGATGCATTATAGGTGAAGAGCATCTTTGACCCTTTTTTGCATATGTAAATGTTAACCTTGCCTCCATTAGGAGAATGGGTTCAACCTGATTGTATCTGGCTTGGAATTTTATTTTCGTTCACATGGTAAACAACTTTTTGTAGCTTATGTATTATGACAAGAATAAGTGTTTGATATATTGACCTAATATCAGCAAATATTTTGAAAGTTTAATATTGAGGGAAAAAGGGTTTTATCCTTCCCACCGTGCTGATGACATTTTATGATATGTAATTAGTACAGTATTTGAATAGTTTTTGATATTGAAGTAATTACTTATTCATATTCTCAGAGGACAGGTGAAATGAAGAAGTTATATTTTGTTTGTAAGTTTTGCCAAACTATTGATTTGTTTTGATGAATATTCTTTTCACTGAGCATTTTATTGATACTGCAATGGGGTCTATCAGTTTGTTTCAGTGTGAAATTTACTTTAACCAAAGCAAAATGTATTGAAATATTCCTTTCTTCTGGATTTCTTTCTTATTACTTGATGTGCTGTTGTCATATTGCTTACCATATTAATGAAACATTTCAGTCACGTGGTGCATGTTGTCGAATTATGAACAAAAACTTGGACTTGCTCGAAGGTGCAACAGATACTGTTATCTGAATATGTGATAGATTTTTTTATATATACAGTAAATATATATATATATAATATATATATATATATATATATATATATATATATATATATATATATATATATATATATATATATATATATATATATATATATATATATATATATATATATATATATATATATATATATATATATATATATATATATATATATATATATATATATATATATATATATATATATATATATATATATATATATATATATATATATATATATATATATATATATATATATATATATATATTAATGAAATATTAGATGCTGATCTCAGTATTGACTATAGTAGTCTATTATCTCTACTTTTTAAGTGTTTCTTGTTCTCTTCCTATACTTTCTTCAGAACTGTATACTTTTTTTTTTTTTTTTTGGTCATATGTTTAGAACCTAAGAAATGGTTTTAGTTACTAAGTCACGATTGTACTTTGAATATATATTTGACATGATGACTTGATATTTTATTCTTTATTGGAGCATTGTATATATATATATATATATATATATATATATATATATATATATATATATATATATATATATATATATATATATATATTATATATATATATATATATATATATATATATATATATATATATATATATATATATATATATATATATATATATATATATATATATATCAAAGAATCATTTCTGGAAGAGATGATTGTTACTCTTCAACTGGGATATTCGATGCATGATGTTTCTTCAAGCATGTGTATTCTCCGATGCCTTTTGTGAATATTATATATATATATATATATATATATATATATATATATATATATATATATATATATATATATATATATATATATATATATATATATATATATATATATTAAAACTTTTTTCATATTTAGAGAGCCACTTTTTTTTTTTTTTTATATGTGTTACTTTAAAGAAATTAGTGCTGTTATGTTAATGTTCATTTGTTTTATCTCCTATAGCAAGCAATGATGATTATATATATATATATATATATATATATATATATATATATATATATATATATATATATATATATATATATATATATATATATATATATATATATATATATATATATATATATATATATATATATATATATATATATATATATTTATAATGCTGTTAGGTAACTGGGATATGATGAATATTTTGCTATGAGCTAAGAACCTGCAAATTAATATAAATATTAGAGAAAGAGAAGAAAGGTTAACAACATTGTTCAATTTTATTACTCTGTCTTGCCTGCTGACTAGTACAGTGGTAATGCGCTGGCTTCGCATTCACGTGGTCGAAAGATCGGTTCCCGTCCAAGACCGAGAGTTTAAGCTGTTTACTGGCAGGAACTGCTATGGTTGGACACCACAGTGGGGGGTTGGGGATTGCCCTGGCTGACGAATACCCATTGTATTGCAATGGAAATAAAGTTTTATTACACTATATAAAATTCACCAAAAACAAAGAAACCAAAAAGTATGTTTGCATAATGGAGATGAACAGATGAACACCAGCATTGCAGTTCAGTATAATGTGCCTAAAATATATATTTTTCACATATAAAACACGAAACTATTAGTTAAGGTAAACGGTTTAGACAAGTGCTGCTCACCATACTTTGTTGTCTTTAGAACCGTCAGAATGAAATTTAAGATGCTTTGCGAATCTCCCTTCCTTTTGTTTTAAAAGCTCCGTCGGCATTTGTTGACTGTTAACGTTGCTTCATATGAAGATTGATTTGCTTTATATGTTGCTACAGTACAGTCTTCTATTAATCTATTGAAGGAAATGGTAAGGATGTACATGCTCATGCACATACTTTGCTTTCATTTGGCGAGCGAAATAAATCCGCACATTGGAATTAACGAAGCTTACTGTCAGATTAATGATTGCATTTTTTATTCATAGTTTTGCTTGTGTGCATGTGTGTGTGTCTGTATTTTGAGGACTGTAGTATATTAAGTCTCTAAAAAAATTATATCACATAGATAAAAATTTCAAAAACAATATCACTGTTCATGGTTGTATACTAGTCTATTAGAAATATATATATATATATATATATATATATATATATATATATATATATATATATATATATATATATATATATATATATTATATATATATATATATATATTATTTTTTTTATTTATTTATTTTTTATTTTTTTGTACCTAAGCATAAAGTAACTCCATTTCCTTTGCTCGTGAATGCTATCTTTCATTCATTAAGATTTTTCATACAGTTTACTTTTTGCAGATATTGCTGACTTATTAGCAGAATAAATTGGTTAGGGAAATGTCATAGTATATATTTTTTAATGCAGAAGTGTTACTATTACTATAAAGGAATGCTTTTTTTTTGTCATTCCAATCTACATGGAGACTTACGTTCTCAGTTTTGCTCCTATGGAAGTGCATCTATGATTGTCAAAACAAAGCATTTGTGACAAATTATCAAGCTATCCGCTATATTAATACTCAGAAGTCCTTTAAAATTTAGTAGAGTATTTAGAAAACTAATATTTTTCAAAGGATTAGCGATTTTCTTGATCAATTAATTGATAAAGAAAACAACTAAGACAATTAAATTTTATCTTTTTTTTTATTATTTGTTTTAATTGGCCTTTGATAATTTTATTAGAAAAATATTTTCTGCAACATTTTTTTATAAGTATGAATGTGTCTGCAACACTTCTAGGTTAGTTCTATGATTGGTTTGCTTATTTTGTGCTTCACTTTTGCGTGCGGTATAAATTGGTGGTTTTTTTGTATTGAATGCATAAATAATTCTTAAATCTGATATGCAATAATGTCAGGCCAACCAATACTAGAATTTGTTGTGTGTTTGCAACAGGAAAATGTGTTTTGCTTTGTTATATGTTGCAAAAGCTTAAACTCTACATCTGATAAACATTTGTCGACGTGAAAATATGGTTTGTATATTTATTTAGTTAGTTTATTTTATTTTATTTTTTTTGCCCCTTTATTTATCTTTTGCCTCCGTCAGCATTTGAATATGTGTTAACTCATATCTTGGGTTATGACTACTGGTTTTAATGTAATATTGCATTACCTAGGTCATATATGTTTGGTATGAGTGACTTGGTTCCTTATGATTTTGGATTTGAAACATTTTTATCGCTACTTATCTTGTTTGTAGTGTTTCATACAAGTATTATCTGTTACACATTTAAATTTTCTTTCAATGGGAAGACCATCCTTGGTTGTATCTTTTCATTGCTAAAGAAGGAATTGGTAAATTTGTAAACGAACTATACACTTTGCTCATTTTGTACTGAGAGCGAGAAAATTGGGTTAAAAATGACTAATGTGTGTTGCGAATCATCGTGCTTTCTGTGATGTCAGAATCGCGATAGGACTATGCAGATGTTTACACATATCTCTTTGTCTCCTATAATCCATCATTGTTTTTGATAGAAGGAACATTTGGCCACGCTTGTGACTTGAAAGAAACATTAAATGTATCTTAATTTACAAAATCTGAGTGCCTGTAATACATGCAATTTGTAACCATGCTTTCATTGACTTGATCATTTAAGTTTTGTTTTATGCTTAAATGGATATAAATGGAAAAGCATTTTACTTGTATTGCTTTAAGTCAGTGTTCATTTCACACTTTCGTTATTTTCTAGTATTTGTCACCTTGTAATGTATACCAAAAATTACTTGACACCATTATCAGCGTCAAAGCCTTTTGGTATTCTCTGTTACAAATTGGTAATGTTTATTTGTAACTTGGGTATTGTGTAGTAATGATCGTTTCTTCCATACTTTTACAAAATTATTTTGTGTGTTCTGCAGAAATAATTTTTTCTCTTCCTCACTTTTAGGCAGCGGCGCCTATACGGCACAATACAATGGTGTTTAAGTAACAAGGAAGATATTTTGTCAAGTAGTTCCCAATGGAATGAAGAATTATTATTGTTCATCACCTTGGGTATGTTAAATTAGACTAAACTGGCAAGAAAATTCTCATGAACATTACACGTTGGAAGAACATATCGTATGCAAATATGGATTATAAACACATTTCCAATGATGTCCGTGTCTAAGGACTTTATTGCTAGAATCGATGTAGCTGAAGCACAGGAAGCTTTATAGTTCTGTGCCTTCAAGAATCATTGTGACAAGTATCATGAAAATCTTTTTGAGTTCATAAAAATTTTGTAAGTTTCCATAAGACTTTTTGTCCTTTGCTGATGTAATGCTTCCCTATTTTAATATATTTTATCATACATTGTTATTTTCGTTATTGGAATAGTTTTATCATATTTCATTAAGTCTTGCATAAATAGTATGTTTACTTTTCTTTACTGGAATAAGTTTGTCAAAGTTCATAGCGTAAAGTGCTTTGGTAAGCTTTATAAGTCTTGACCATTATTTCAGATGATCTCTCTAGGTTCATATAAGCACAAAGAAGGATTAAGGTCGTTGCATGAAGAATGAATATATATATATATATATATATATATATATATATATATATATATATATATATATATATATATATATATATATATATATATATATATATATATATATATATATAATTTTTTTTTTCTCTCTCTCTCTAGAAACATGTACAATACGAAGAATACAGAAAATGTGCATTTAGTCTGATTTAACACACTAAAGGTTTTGATGTAAGAGCATCAAAAAGAAAAGTGTCTTGACAGAACGATACCTAGCTGGTATAATCAAGATACCCATCAGGTATAACTAATACTAGATATCTTCCTCCTCGTCTTTCTTCTCCTCAGCTTTAAACTATACTCTTGTATATAATTGTACAAAGTGAGTGTTGAAAAATATCATAGATTATATGATTTAGGATGTAAGAACTTGAAGGCTCATCAGTAAAGTTTTAATTTATCTTTGACAGTTTTAATTCCATTTCTGTTATATTAATATTATGCCTCATGGCTCTTCATATTTGTTTTAAATACTTTAAAATTTATTGTAAATATCTTCAGTTTTCTATTTGCCAGCATTGCTAAGTAAGTAAATTAATTATTTGATTCATTAATATTCAGGCTAATAGCAGAGTAGTTTTGTTAAGGCTGCCCTCGGTAAGGGAGTAGGATATGGTGGCATATGGGTATTAAAGTAGTCTTTCTGTGGCACTTGGGTATTAAGGTAGTGTGTTTATATTGAACAGTTACCGTTGTTGATAGATAGTTTATCCTAAATGCCAAACATCCATGTGTACAACTGCTTTCGTTTTCACGAAACCACAAGAAGACAAAGGCCTTCATGAAAATATTTTGTTTTCAATCAAATGTCATCAGTAACTACGCCCTTACCAAACATTTTAACGCATGTGAAGGCGAGCTGTCTGATGAACCTTCGTTTAGTCTCCTAAAGGAAGTCTTTCGCCATAGTTTATAGATTCCCATTTTAAGTCCAGACATCATATTACTGAGTCTGTGGAAAATGATGATGATAGTTTTTATTACAGAGACATTTGTAGTCTACATTTATTTATATTCTTGACTTACCTAACTCTGTATGTATCTCAAAATAAAAATAAAACTAGAAGAGACTTTCACTCAGTTTGTTTCCTCTTCAGAGCAATTAGAGTACAGAAATTGTAGGTAACGTTTAATCATCATTAATACCCTCAATTCAAGGACATTAGATAAAATCTACTTTATAAAATGTTCTCATTTTACAAATATGTATTGTTAAAAGAGGATAATTGTTGGTAAAATTATTTACTTTGTACAAATGACTTATTCCAATGAGCCAACCAGTAACATATGTATCCCCTCTACGATTTTTTTTCTTTAATTGAGAAATACAGCTGGGAAAGTAGCAACATCAGTGTCGATGGAGGTGATTTAGAGTAATATTTCAAGAATTTCATAAAAGGCATTATGAATCCTTGTAGTCAGATGTAGATCTTCGTAGAATTGGAGTACTGTATTGCACTTGTATGTGACTTTTTAAGTAGTTTTTGCTTGAAGCTTTCATATTGGGGACTAACAGATCATTTAGAGTATTCACTAATAGAATTAAAATATAAACCTTACTTTTCATGTCGATGTATCACTGTTCTGTTTTATATATACAAGGAGAACAAATTAGATGAGCTTACAATATATTCTTAGTAACCTAGGATAATAAGTTAGTGATGTAAATTATATGAGCATTAATAACTGGAAATTACTCTGCAGTAAGTACTTAATTACATTTAGTAAATTACTAACTTGTATCTTAGTAAGTCTAAAAGTAGTTTGGTAGTTTACATATGGCAGAGAGTTGTTCGTGCTGAGTTGGGTGAGTAAGAGGCGGTGAGGGCATTAAAGATCCTGTCGTTGTGCTAAGAGGTTGTGTTTTTGGGTACGTTTATGGGCCGGTTTGGTATTTTTGTCTTTTGGTAATCTTGTTATTGCTTGTCGCTCATTCTGACTCGTCATTGGCATTATGCCACATAACATAATATCACGGTAAGAGGAATTTAATTGAATTTAATTCAAACTACAAGCCATCTAGGCTATAACCTGCAGTCATGGCGTCTAAAGTCACATTGGAGATGATTAGACCATTCACCGGTGAAGGAGATGTGGTTGCATGGATAAAGAAAGTTCAGTTGGTGGCTGCGTTGCAGAAGATTTCGGATTTGGCTTCTTTTATACCATTGTATTTGGAGGGGGATGCTCTTGCTTTGTATTTAGTAATGAGTGATGATGACCAGGGTGATTCAGTAAAAATAGTAGCTGTGTTAATAGAGGCGATTACTGACGGAGCCTTTGTAGCTTATGCCAAGTTGGTTAGAGTCAAATAGACAAGGCAACTTGATGTGTATGCAAATGACCTAAGACGTTTGGTTAGGCTAGCTGGGTTCAAGAGGGATGGTTTGGAAAGCATTGTTCATTTGACTTTTGTCAATGGATTCCCAAATAAAATAAGTATAGCTATGCAACAAGTCAATAAGGTTGTAAGTAAGCCAGCTAGTGACCTGATATATGTGGCAAGAATTTTGTGCAAAACTAAGGCTAATGAGGAGTATGTTGCAGTGGCAAGGGGGTCTGAGTTGCCAAAAAAAGGGGGTGGTAGTAAGGGGATTAAGGGGAGATGCTTTAGGTGTGGTGGTCCTCATTCAATCAAATATTGTGAGGAAAAAATAGGTGTTTCAGGTGTAACAAAGGATATATTGCCAACCAATGTGATCAAAAGACCTCAAGAATATACCTAAGGGCAGAGTAACGAATAGAGGGGGACTGCTGCACCAGCAGTAACCCCCTTGTTAATGTCAAGGCAATACAGTGGTGTCTGATAAGATGAATGATGGTATTGATATTGTTGTGGGATTGGATGTTATTAATCAGTTTGGTGGTGTTGCAATCAAGGAGGGTGTTGTACAGTTTCTTGCACCTGATTATTCTTGGATAGCAACTGGCAATTTTAATTGTGCTGAAAAGAACTTGTGTGAAATCGATGTTGAAAACTTTCATGCTGTTTTTGATGGTAAAATCTGGACAGAGGAATGGTTTTGGGAAAAAATCAGCAAGTAAATTTTACAAATAAGGTTAGCTGCTATAGCACAAACCTAACAGGGAAGAAAAAAGAAGAGTATGACAAAGAAGTCAACAGGTGGATACAAGAGGGAATTTTAGTCTCCTGGGTCAATGATATAACTGATGGAATTATTGATATGATGGCAGTGGAGAAAAAAAAAAGTGTGGGCGGTACTAGATTTTCGAGATTTAAATGCTCATGTGAAGTTCCATACTAGTGATGATGTCACAGATGTATGTGATGAAAAGTTAAAGCAGTGGAGACAGATGGGTAAAACAGTATCTGTTGTTGACCTTAAATCTGCAAATTAAAGTAAGTAAGAAATTGTGGCCATATCAGTTGGTAAAGTATGAGGGTAAGACCTATTGTTTAACACGATTGGGGTTTAGGCTGAACTGTGCACTGCTCATACTGTCAAAAATCTTAAAATTTGTTCTAAAGAAAAAAGATGAGACTGAAAAATACATGAGCTCCTACACTGATGACATTCTTCTCGATGACTCTTGACTGTCTGCTAACGAGCTCATTAGGCATCTGAATGGGTATGGACTGTTAATAAAACTTCCTGAATCACTGGAGAATGGTGCAGCTAAGGACTTAAGTTGTTTTATGTTAATGGTAAAATGGTGTTCCAACGCAGGAACAAAGTTCCAGAGGTTTCACATTATTTATTTTTTTTTTAAGAGTGTGACACCGGGACAAGCAGAAACTGCCCTCATCAATAAAGGCCCGGGCACGAGAAAATACCAAGACGAAGGAAAAGGAAAAGGTTAAGGGCAAGGCAGAAATGAGGTAATGTTACACAAAGGAAAACGACAAACAGAAAAAACAGTCAAAACACAGAGGACCAAGAGATATGGAGGACTAGGCTCTGAGATGACGATAGATCTGCCTTTTGAAGGATGAAAGGTCATAAGAATTAGGAAAGACAGAAGGAGGAAGAGAGTTCCAGAGTCTGGAGGTAGATGGGAAGAAGCTGTCGCTGCACCGACTAATCCGCGAGCTACAAATCTCCACACAGTACCTCTGAGATGAGGCCGCTTGGTGAGTGTTACGCAGCCCTGGCAGTGGAGGAGGGATGCAACTCGCCAACTCATCAGAGCAGCGATGGAAGTAGTAGCGATAGAAAAGCGAAAGGGAAGATACCTTATGGTGAAGAGAGGGAGAATTCTGGTTAGATGTAAGAGACGGATCATTAATGAGTCTGACTGCCTTAGATTCAACCCTATCAAGAAGATGAGTAAAGGAAGAGAAGAGTTCTGTTCTGTTCTCTGTATGTGGGAAGTTAGTATGCCATTACCCTGTTGCTAGCTGGTTAAGGGTTGCCTGTAGTTTCATTAAGGTGAGTGCTGAGGAATCAAGTTGGGACGATCCAGTTTGCAGTACTGCAGTTGCTATGATCAGCGAGGTGATTGAGAAACTGAAATTAGATGATCCAGTTAAAGTTGGTTGGCATGTTCCTAAATTCGAACATGTTATGATATGGTGTGATGCTAGCAGATTAGCTATTGGTGTGCTTTAATAAATTAATGATCAGGTCGTTGTAGGTGCTGCTTGGCTCCGAAAGAAGGACGATTATAGTCACATAAACGTGGCTGAACTTGGGGAGGTATTGAAAGGTATTAATCTTGCATTAAAATGGGGATTGAAGAAAATAGAGTTGAGAACTGATTCAGTAGCAGTGCATGGTTGGGTAAATACTGTTATTACAGAGGAAAAAAGGGTGGGCACTAAGGGAGCTTCTGAGATGGTGGTAAAACGGCGTTTGGGAATCTTGAGGGATCTGATAAATGAGTTTGGGCTAGTGATGAAGTAACCCTCGTTTCATCATCAAAAATTAAGGCTGATGTGCTGACACGTGTTGGGAAAAGCTGGTTGAAGGCAAATGTTCCTGATAGTGAGGAAGAGGTTTGTTGTGTTGGTGCAAATGTTAATTTGAGGCAAATGCACAACATGCATCATATGGGTGTGGAGAAGAAGTTGTATTTGGCCCATAAGGTGGATCCTACCATTGCCAAAGAAGCAGTCAGAAAGGTGGTGCAGAGCTGTCAACAGTGTCAGGCTATTTATCTAGCCCCAGCCACCCATCTTGCAGGAGAGATTAGTGTTATAGAAAATTGGAAATGTTTTGTAGTTAATGTCACTCTTTATAGACAGGTGTCTTATTTATCAGTCGTGGATAGTGGTCCTAGTCGTTTTGCAGTTAGAAGGAACTCAGAAATGAAAATGCCAGAGAAATTTCATCATTGTTGGAAGAAATTTTCTGTGAAAGAGGCCCGGTTGTTGAGATTCTAATGGATAACAGTATAGATCTTCGTTCATCATTACTAAGGCAAGTGCTGGAGAGATGGAATACTGTAGGATTGTTTAGAGCTGCATACCGGCCTGGGGGCAATGGTATAGTGGAGAGACATCACTGTACAGTGAAAGCTATCGCTGAGAGGGGGCACCTATCACCAATAGAAGCAGTATTCTGGTACAATATGATCCTAGGTCAGTTCAGGATGAAAAGTCGGTGCCACAGCATCTTACATTTGAATATGAATGGAGGCATCCAATGATTAAGCCAGAGATTGATAAAGACGAGTCTTCTTCGGTGAGAATAGGTGAGGAAATCTGGGTGAAACCATCAAATACACAATGTACAATTAAATGAAAGAAAGGCTACATTACTGGTAACTCATCCAAAAACAATGTGCCTGTAGATGGCATGCCATGTCATAAACTCGACGCTAGGAATGTAATTATTCCTCAGTCTTCGTCTGAGGAATCAGATGAGAAGGATAGGGTTAAGATACCAAATGAAGACCGGCAGCAAAGTGGAGGAGATGATGTGCATACTCATCATTGGCGTTATTCCACATAACACATAATATCAAGGTAAGAGGAATTTAATTCAATTTAATTCAAAATACATAAGTAATAAGTATTTTTTTCCAAGCCATGCTATAATGAAATACCATGTTGTATTAAATTTTTATTTATAAAAAAAAATCATGTGCAATTTTTGACACTAACTATGCAAACTGTATAAAATGACTAGATAAGAAGATGAACTGAGAGTGTCTTTATCTCAGGACACACTGCAGATCTTCAGTTCTCATTGAATGCATGACCGAGCTTATTATGCCGCACATGAACAGTTTGCATATCACTACCTTCTAAGCCAGCACTGAGGGATATTAAGGTAAGTATATTCTTATCATGGATATACATATTGAATATTGATAAAACTAGATTGGTGATTTGCAGCAAACAGAAACAGTATTTGCTTATATTTATTTAAGTTTTATGAGATAAATACTGTATTTCTTTTTAACCTGAGAAACTGTTGTATTTTTCACTTTTGCACCTACAGAAAGTATTTTTCATCATTTCCTTCATAAAGGTTTAATTCTTACTTTAATTGCTATAACCATTATTTGTGTTTTCTTGTTCAATTATAACATGTACATATCTACAGTGGGATTTGCCTCATGCTAGATTCCTTGTATGTGTTTCAAAATCTACATATTCTTTCAATTCTTCATTATAGCTTAAAATATGAATACTGATATTCAGGTGTCAATGGGAAGAACACTATTCTTTAATACGTAAGGGTAAATTTTTGTAAATGTTTGCCGCAAGCCCTTGTATGCTTTACCTAGATTAAGACTGAATCATGCCCAAATTTTTGCTCGGTTGCAGTGCCCCTCAGCGATATCTTTTATTTTTTGCTAATCTATTTAATCGTTCTACTAGGCCCCTGGGTACTCCTGCTTCTAGAAAGTCACTATGAGTAGGCCCTCCTTGGTTAACAGTGAGATAATCGGGCATAGGGATTGTAATTGCAGGACAGTTGATTGTGAAGGTATCCCAAGCAGCTTCCAGAAGGGGTGGAGCCTGTAATCTTGTGCGGAAAACTCGAGATGATCTTTCTCCAGATCCAAGACTTGTCGATCCACCATATATATATAAGCATCCATTCTGTGGATAGATGAGTTTTACTTAATAACAACAGGGAACCAAACCTAAGTTTTATTTTGCATTGTTCAAAAAATTATTATAAAGCCTGTAGAGGTAAGTCCAACCTGTCTGTGTCCACACCTACTCGAAAGGGATTAATGGTGAAACCAACATAGCTTGCAAAAGCTGCTGGGTGGCCATAAGTCTTCTAAACGAAGTGAGGCAAAACTAGCCTTTATTCCACCTTACTCAACCTGCCCTCTTCTTTGGATCTTTTACAGAATTAAGAAAACGCCTGGAAGAAAAACTGAAAGCCATATGCTTCCCTATCCCTTCTAGTAACCGCTTATGAGGAGCAGGGTGTACGAATATAAAACTTGCGCTTTTTAGACTTCTTTACATAACTCATCTGAGGTCCTAAATTTTGATCATTCAACACTTCTGGAATCCTCAGTTGAAAAAACATAAAGAGGCATTTTTTACAGACATAATAAGGAGCGATACTTTAATATGGGTGGCTCTAGCAACAGAGGCTATGGTTTGAAGATTTGTAAAACTATCTATTCTCTCTACCTTGGCTGTCTCTCCCTATTGGGGGGTAGCCGACATAAAAAAAAAGAAACAATAAGGGGATTACTTTGCTCTATGGGTAATTACAAGGGAGCTAGCAACCGTTCAGATGGCACTGCTGGAGTGCCACAGCCCATCCTCCCGGCTCTTCCGCAACCTGTGTCGCTTCATAACTGCTAACTCCTCCTACTGCCCCTACCACAGGGCTACCTCTGTAGGATGCAGCCCCATGGTAACAGCAGATGCCCATCAGAGCTGCGTCACAATAGCTCGCCACTTGTTCCTATTCCTAGCATGCTCACTTGCTTCCCTCACATCCATCGTCCTATCATTCAGGGCTCTCCTTACTCCATCCATCCACCCAAACCTAGGCCTCCCTCTAACATTTCTCCCATTAACTCTCGCTATCATCACCTTTTTCAGCAGTCTTTCATCATCCATCCTTTTCACATGGCCAAACCATCTCAGAACATTCATATTTACTCTGTCTGCAAATTCTCTCCTCACACCCGTTCTTGCTCTCACCACTTCCTTCCTAACCCTATCCAACCAAGATATACCAATCATACTCCTCAGGCATTTCATCTCAAACACATTTAGTTTCCGTCTCTCACTTACTTCCATACCCCATAACTCTGATCCATACATCACAGTTGGCACAACCACTTTCTCATAGAAAACTTTCTTAACATTCATTTCCAACTCTCTATTCTTCATCACTCCTTTCAATGCACCCAACACTTTACATCCTTCATTCACTCTGTGACACACATCTGCTTCCACTCCACCATTGCAGCTATAACCAAGCCTAAATACTTAAACTGATCATCTCCCTCAAGTGTCTCTCCATTCAGCATAACATTCAATCCAGCACCATCCTTATTTCTTCTACACCTCATAACCTTACTCTTTCCACATTCACTCGCAACTTCCTTCTCTCACACACCATTCCAAATTCTGACACTAATTGACACAGCTTCTCCTCTGAATCTGCCACCACCACAGTATCATCTGCAAACAGCAACTGATTCAGTTCCCACTCGTTATCATCCTCATCTACCATTCTCAAACCTCGACCACACACTCGCTCATTCACCTCTCTTACGACTCCATCAGTATACAAATTGAACAGCCATGGTGACATCACACATCCCTGTCTCAGTCCCACACTCACTGGAAACCACTCACTCACTTCAAACCCAACCCTACCACAAGCTCTACTGCCCTCATACAAACTCCTCACTGCATTCAACAGTTTACCATTAATTCCATATAACCTCAAAACATTCCACATTGCCTCTCTATAAACACTATCATTTGCTTTTTCAAGATCCAAAAATGCAAAATACACCTTACCCTTTGCTAAATATTTCTCACATAACTGCCTAACTATAAAAATCTGATCTATACAACCTCTACCTCTCCTAAAACTACTCTGCACTTCTACGATCACATTTTCTGTCTAATCCCTAATCCTATTAATCAGTATCCTACCATACACTTTTCCTACTACACTCAACAAACTTTTTACCCCTAAAATTACCGCATTCATACACATCTCCCTTACCTTTGTATAGGGGCACTATACAAGCAATCACCCATTCCACTGGTACCATTGACAACATAAAGCATATATTAAACACTCTCACTAACCATTCCAATGCAGTCACACCCCCTTCTTTCAACATCTCCGCTCTCACACCATCCATTCCAGGTGCTTTACCTGCTTTTGCTTCATACAATGCCCTTTTCACCTCCTCTCTTGTAATCTTTCTCTCATTTTCATCTCACATTACTGGCACTTGAACACCCCCAACTGCCTCTATAGCTGCCTCTCTTATCTTCCTCAACATTCAACAAGCACTCAAAATATTCAGCCCATCTTTTCCTTGCATCGTTCCCTCTTAACATCTGTCCATTCACATCTTTCACTCTCTCTATTCCATCCTCGATCCAGCCTTCCTTACTCTCTTCACTTCTTTCTAAAACTTCTTTTTATTCTCCTCATATGACCTACTAAAATCCTGTCCCCACCTAACGTTTGCCAACCTCTTCTCTTCCTCTACCTTCTGCTTGGTTTCCACATTTTTCTCCCTATATCTTTCATACTTTTCCCTACTGTTACACTGCAGCCATTCCTGAAAAGCCCTCTTTTTCTCTTCCACCTTCATTTTCACCCCTTCATTCCACCACTCGCTGCCCATCCTCATGCCACCTCCAACAAACCTCTTTCCACACACATCACTTGCATGTCCCACAAAACATTCTTTCATCAACCCCCATTCCTCCTCTAACTCCCCAACTTCTCTTTGTTTCACCCTGTCATATGCCACTTTCAACCAGTCCTGATATTTCCGTCTCTTCTCTGGCTTTTTCAACTCTTCCACCTTCACCATTTCCCTTCTACATCCCTCCACTCTATTTTCCCACTCTTTTGCTACTACCACTTTTGCTTCAACCAAAAAATGATCAGACATCCCAGCAGCCACACTCCTAAATGCATGCACATCTTTCACTTTACCAATCATGCTCTTTGCTACCAACACATAATCCATCAATGCTCTTTCTTTCACTCTTCCATTTGCCACTGTCATCCATGTATATTTATTTATTAACTTCTTCTTGAAAAAATTATTACCTATCACCAACTCTTGCTCCACACACATATCTAACAGTCTCTCGCTTTCCTACAACACCTTCTACCTCTCCATCACCCACTCTGGCATTCAAGTCACCCAACACAACTACATAGTTCCTTCTACTCAGACCATCAACACACCAACTTAATTCATTCCAGAATTCATCCCGCTCTTCCTCACTTTTCTCACATCCTGGCCCATACGCACTAACAAAGGCCCAACATTCCCTACCTATCCTAGCCCTCACCCACATCAGCCTAGATGACACTTCTTTCCATTCCACTACCTTATTTACCATCCATTCACTCAGCAATAATGCCACACCTTCTCTCGCTCTCCCCCTTTCAACCCCAGACACCCTACCTGTCACATCACCAAATGCCACTTCTCCTTTTCCTTTCCTCTTCGTCTCACACAATGCCAAAACATCCATCCTCCTCCTACCAAACATATATCCAATCTCACATATTTTGCCTCTATCGTACTACAACCACGCACATTTAGACACCCCAAAACTAGAGTTTAGGAAGAAGTTATTCTCCCCTCTACTCCCCTTCTTCTTTGACATTTCACGGGAGGTTAATACAAGGGGAGGATTCCCAGTCCCCTCGCCCCGTCCACTTTTAGTCGCCTCTTACGACATGCAGGGAATACATTGGGCTATTCTTTGATGTTGTGCCTGCCACCACAGGCACTGTAAGAAGGTATATTTATAGTGTAAGAATAGTTGAATACAGAACTTTGCAAAGGGAAGGAGGTGTCCTTGGGTTTTTTCTGTAGTATATTAGAAGGCTATTAGTGAGAGTGAATATAATAAGCAACCGATCAGGATATGGAGAGTTACAAGCATACGAATCTTTCCCTTGAGCTAAATTAAGTAAAAACACACACAGTCAATTGTTGTTAATGTACATATGCTTGTGGGTACAGGTTATGGTTGCACTTGGCTATGTTAAGTATATTTCCAGTGATTTAACTTTTGTCTGTATTTAAGAACATTGTTACCCAATGATTTTGGCCTATATTTTGAAGAGATTTATTTTTGTTCACTCATTAAATTGTCTATGTTTCCCATTTTATGTAATGCTAATCCCTGGAATGGGACTATTTGGCGCCGCCCATTGGCGCAGCTACTTTTAGCGATAAACTGTTTTGGTGTTGCCCTTTTGGCCCTAACCTGCTTTGGGTAGGTTAGGTTAGTGTTAATTAACAATCTTTTTATATAGTAAAGGCGACATTCACTATGCCAAAAGGACCGTGCCTACTAGTACCCAAACCTGCTAATCCCCATTCGAATGGAAGTGGCCACAGACTGGTTGGAGGTGAGGAATTAAGGCAGGATACTCTTCCCAACGCCTTGCAATGGGGTAGAACACGGGATTGTCAATTTCTGAATTGAATGCTTCAAGCATCGCGCTACCAAGGGCATCCCCCTTTCATGACTATAGGAATATTGACCATTAATTTTTGCTTAACTTTCCTGGTTTCTATCACAGCGTTTCATCTGCCCGACTGCTACAACCTTCATAATCAATAGATAGAAAAAAAATTAATAAAACCCCATCGGTAAAGCCTGTGAATAATAATAAGCTAGAAGATTAAGGAAAAAAAAACTTGTTACCACATCCCACAAGGCTTACTCGACGCATTCAATAGACTTTGGCCCGATTTCTTAAACAGTGTAAACCTAGGATACCACATTGTTAGCTAGCTAGACACACAAATGGATTTTATAAACGCATCTGACGTGGTTCTGTGTATGGCTAGGATCCCTTGCGGGATCCAAGCCATACATAGAACCGCGTCAGATGCGTTTATAAAATCCATTTGTGTGTGTCTGTCTAACTAACAATATGGTATCCTAGGTTTACACTGTTTAAGAAATCGGGCCATTATTAAAATAGATGGGAATCATTAATATTCATGGGGATAAGAAAGACTCCCACCAATTACATATATGGGATGTAAATTTCAAATAGTACGATAATACTATTGCATTTTTAACAGTTACCCTCAAAAAACTTAACCATATAACGTGTACTGTTCTTTGCATATTTTTTCAATTATTCTTATGTATTTTCATTCACTTTATATATATATATATATATATATATTATATATATATATATATATATATATATATATATATATATAAATAGATAGATAGATAGGTAGGTAGGTAGGTAGGTAGGTAGGTAGGTAGGTAAGTAAGTAGGTAGGTAGGTAGGTAGGTAGGTAGGTAGGTAGGTAGGTAGGTAGGTAGGTAGGTAGATATATATATATATATATATATATATATATATATATATATATATATATATATATATATATATATATATATATATATATGAATAATTTTTTACCCCGACCGGGACTTAAACCTAGGACTTATAATTACTAAGTCAAGGCGCTACCAACTACACACCACAGAAGGTTAAAAGGAATCCAACCTTATAGCTTATATCTGCTATACTTAGGAATGAACGCATTCTATCTGAATGCCACTATGTTCACATTACAGATTCCCCAACCTCACTCGAGGCTTCATTTTCGCATTTAATTCAATTCCCAATCTCATTCGGGCTATACAATAACCAAATAAGAACATTACATATGTGAAAACATGAATCATTTTTTACCCCGACCGGGACTTGAACCTAGGACTTATAATTACTAAGTCAAAGTTCATATATATATATATATATATATATATATATATATATATATATATATATATATATATATATATATATATA
>JAXCGZ010017460.1:0-32500 GCA_037179515.1 Halocaridina rubra | reverse complement strand
CTGTCGTTTCTTAACTAATAAGAAAGAATATTGTCAGAATAAATAGAAAGTAATTACCGGCGTCACAGCAGCATCGTGAAAATAGAGAGGTACTGGAGTAACGAGGTCTAGCCGTGACCAAGCTAACGTTATTAGATTTAACTTCCAAATGTCATCGAAGACTTCATTGCCATCTGCTCCACCGATTATATACAGATCTGCGAGAAAACATTTGTATAATATATAATGGAGTCATGCTGTTAATCATTAATTAGTCGTTAAACTTCAGGAAAAAATTTATATATATTTTTTTTTTAAATGTAATAAATGACATATTTGTGGTAATCACAGCATTTTTCTGGCGAATGAAAGTTGATCCTGTAATCAGTGTTATAGCTTTTCAAGGAACGTATTAATGTACTCAACTGATCAGTCAGCTTTTGGCATGCTCTCTTTCTTTCTCTCTCTCTTTTCAGTTTGAATACTCACTGCAAAGACTTACGAAGAAAAAGAAAAAGCTTAAAATTGAGTAAATGTAAAACTAAAAAGAATAATTACCAGTTCCTCTTTGTACGGCAGCATGACATTTCCTGGGACTAGGATAGGCATGTAGTCTTGGATCTTGTTTTGTAGCCTTTAGGGACCACTCACCTGTGAGATTATCAAAAACAGGAACCTAGGGCAAAAAAAAATAAATAAAAAAATTACCTTTCAGTTTATATATAGATAAACGCAGCCTATTTTCGTATTTCTCATGTTTGCAATGACTGTTCTTGATTTTTTTTAAAGATTTTCTTCACTTGTAATTTGCTTTCTAATCGGTATTTACATTTATATAGCGAACCAATATTAAAAGTGCATTTTTTTTTTTTTACCTCGTCCAGTGGGAATACTGTTGAAGCCGAAGATCCTCCCACCACGACTATTTGGTTTGGGATGACACCAATTTCGGCTTTGTATCTGCCAGAGGGTTCATTTTCCTGCTAGGAAAAAAAAATAAAAGAAAAAGTTAATTATTATAGTATTTAGAAATGTCCAGGTGTAATTTTGTACTCATAGCCTATGAATCCTTTATAAGTAAAATTTTGACCTTGTTATGTAGTAACTATTTACTTCAGCTTCAGGAAAGGTTCAAGAACTCACCTTGAACATCTGCGATGAAGCTAAACACCTCCACGTGCTCGTAGGCAGGTGAAAAACATGAACCTGCAAAGAAAAATGGTAACCGGATGTTCCTCCTACAGTATAAACATAGTCTCCCAGTCGTCTACAAGCCTGCAAATCCACGTGGAAAATTATAGTTCGCTGAGTATTAAGAAGCGGGAAAAATATTAATAATTTATTGAATGAGTAATTGTTTACTTCAACACCTCCAATAAGTGAAACAGTAATACAAAATATTTTAAAAAATCCCAAACAACTAAGAAACCATTTATTATAATCATCAAAGCGTCATTTTAACCTAGGACACGCTAACCTAATTAACCAAACAACTTTAGCTAATATTATAATAAATTTCAATTTTATTTTGTAACTGGGGATGCGAAAATATAAATTTACTTTGAATAATAATAATAATAATAATAATAATAATAATAATAATAATAATAATAATAATAATAATAATAATAATAATAATAATAATAATAATAATAATAATAATAAAAATTTGTTTTTGTAACTGGGGATGCGAAAATATAAATTTACTTGGAATAATAATAATAATAATAATAATAATAATAATAATAATAATAATAATAATAATAATAATAATAATAATAATAATTTGTTTTTGTAACTGGGGATGCGAAAATATAAACTTACTTTGAATAATAATAATAATAATAATAATAATAATAATAATAATAATAATAATAATAATAATAATAATAATAATAATAATAATAATTTGTTTTTGTAACTGGGGATGCGAAAATATAAATTTACTTTGAATAATAATAATAATAATAATAATAATAATAATAATAATAATAATAATAATAATAATAATAATAATAATAATAACAATTTGTCTGATATTGATGCCGCCTCCTGCTTCTAGAAACTAGGTGCAAGGCATTCAAGAGAAGACGAAAGATGATGCAAGTGGCAGCTGCGTCCTATACTCAGCAGGCTTGATTCTCTCTCACGGCTGTCTTGCAGCAAGAAAACATTTACTTCAATAGAATAATTGCCTAATCCCTGATTCCTTAGGCCTTTTAGACGCCTGCTACGAAACTTTGGGCATACGTTGGTATTTATAATAATAATAATAATAATAATAATAATAATAATAATAATAATAATAATAATAATAATAATATATAATATTATAATTATTATAATTATTCTTATTAAACTCACCTGTCCATACAAGTGGGGTGGTGCTTCTCCTTCAGCACTAATAGTTCTCCATTCTCCCGTTGTTTTGTTGCAGGCGTGAATGTCACTAGACATGACACTTCCGAAGGGGAAACCCGTGCCCCCAAAGGTCAAGAGGTCATGCCCTACGGAAACCATACAGTGAGATATAGACGTGGGTGGTGTCGCAGAAGAATCGGAGAGCTGTTCCCATTCACCTGTTGATAGGTTCAGTCGCCATGCCTGAAGGAGAGGATGAGTTGAGGAGAGAATTGAGGTTAGGACGAGATGAACAATTCATTACCTCTTTATGTAAGTGTCCTTGTTTATCTTTCTTTTTTGTGATCACTCATTTTCTGCTTGTCTGTGTGTTTTCCATATCCTTACATAATTTTCGTCTTTTATCATTTACTAATATTAAATTGGTCGCATTTCTCGAAAAAATAAGGTTCACTAATATATTAGTGCAGGTTTGAAGCTCACAAGAAAATGCGTGTTTAGGCATTTATTATAACTTAAAAGCCACAAGAACAGCAGCGTCTGTGAGCAACAATAAACTTTTTTTTTTTTTTATGTACATTAGATTCGTTGTTCTGTTTTAGGGAGTTATTTCTGCTTTGTCTGTCTATCTGTTTATCCAGTAAGTTATCTAGCCATCCGTTTGCCTGTCCATTTTTAGCTTTGTCCATCTCTGTGTGATGTTGTTGTATAAAGAACTAAAAACATTCGAAGGTCGAACATTCTTCCGTTCACGCGCATCCCACTCTGGTCTTAGTAACTTAGAGAAGCTGGAATTGAGTTTCCTGACCAAGTTGTTATTTATTTATTTATTTATTTATTTATATTTTTATTTGTTAGTCATCTTTTCCATTTTCTATTTGTTTCTCACTCTGTGTGTGTATGTACATGTGTTTCATTTGATATTCCTCAAATATCACTCTTGGGATTGGTGTAAAACTTAAAATAATAATTCTAATCCTTGATAAGAAGAATAGACAAATTTTTTTTTATTATTTTCAATAATATTAACTTTAGTATTGATTGCTGCATTAGAAGATTGGATGATCACGCCTATGGAATTAAGAGCAATGATGTTACAATTTTTTTTATGGTTATACTGCTCAACAATAGCCGCCTTTCGGACATTCCTCCCTCGAAGAGTCAAGACGTGCGAGAAGGTTCTGGTAGAATAATTCCAACCAAATCCCTAGTATTTCCATTTGGTTGTGCGTGGATGTGGTTTGAGTAAGAATTGTGTTTAGTTATGAGACTTGGGGTGAGTGGGTGTACACTATGATTCGGCCACCACTTTTAGGCTATAAGAGGGATTGCGGCAATTTGTATATTAATAGACAAATAGATACGTCGACATCTAGACAGATCCCTGTTTGAACGATTCATTAATAAGCAAGAGGCACTCGGGGCCAGATGGACCGAATCGAAAGCGAGCGTACATGTTCGCAATCACGAATTAAGGAGTCGTCATGGTTGCTTTGGACAAACAAATAAATAAGAAAATAAAACATTTTTGTAACGCTTCTTGAAATAAATATAAGGATTATTCATTCAATTTTCAGATAAGATAGTTTTACTCTCTCTCTCTCTCTCTCTCTCTCTCTCTCTCTCTCTCTCTCTCTCTCTCTCTCTCTCTCTCTCTCTCTCTCTCTCTCTCTCTCTCTCTCTCTCTCTCTCTCTCTCACACACACACACACACACACACACACACACACACACATACACACACATTAGATTGCTGCATACCTGTCACCAAAGTAGGTGTAATTCATGCCAGAGAGAAATGGTTCGATAATGGGTGTAAAAGAGCTAAGGAGTGGAGAGACAAATGCTGGAAAAGGTATAGGAGGAGAAAAAACATAAATGCCTGGCAAACCTACAAAAGAGCAAGAAATGACTACCTAAGTAAAAGGAGAGAGGCAGAGAGAGACTATGAGAGGGACATCACCAGGAAGGCTAAAGAAAATCCCAAGCTTTTCCACAGCTTTATCAGAGGAAAACTGAAGGTAAAAGAACAGGTTTTAAGGCTAAAGAGAGCGGATGGAAGCATCACTGAGACGGATGAAGAGATCTGCAAAGAATTGAACAAGGAGTTTCAGTCAGTATTTACAGTAGAAAATACCCCACCCCCTCAGATTGCAGTGATAGAAGCTCAAGGGCCGGTATTAGAGAACATCAACCTTACAGCCACAGAGGTATGCAAAGCGCTGAGGGATTTAGATGTTCATAAAGCTACAGGTCCTGATGACATATCCCCTCATGTGCTTAAAAAATGCACAAACACAATATCCGTGGCACTAAGTATCATATTTAAGGAGTCACTGGAGTCGGGGGAGATTCCAAGATGTTGGAAACAAGCAAATGTGATACCTATCTTCAAAAAGGGAAGGAGGGATACGGCTCTGAACTATAGACCAGTTTCCTTGACCAGCATAGTTTGCCAAGTTATGGAGAAACTACTAAGGAAACATATCTCTCTTCACTTGGAATCCTTCAACTTTTTGTCAGTGAGGCAACATGGCTTCAGAGAAGGTAGATCAACAGTAACAAACTTATTAGAATTTGATGATGAGGTAAGCCGAATCTTACAGGAAAGAGAGGGCTGGGCAGATTGCATATTCCTAGACTTCCAGAAAGCGTTTGACACTGTTCCACATGGGAGACTTATTAGGAAGCTGCAATCAATGGCTAGAATAGGTGGAAATGTTTTGGAATGGATAAAAACTTACTTAGAAGGAAGGGAACAGAGGGTTAGAGTAAGACACTCAGTGTCTGAATGGAGAAGAGTCAGTAGTGGAGTTCCACAGGGTTCAGGTTTAGGGCCACTTTTGTTCCTTGTATATGTAAATGACCTACCAGAGTCTGTAAATTCATTCATGAATATGTTTGCAGATGATGCAAAGATTGTGAAGAAAGTAAAAAACGAGAACAATGGTAGAGAACTTCAGGAGGATCTAAATAATCTGCATGAGTGGTCAGAAAAGTGGCTAATGAAATTCAATACTTCAAAATGTAAGGTAATGAGAATGGGTACAAGTGCAAGAAGGCCCAAGCTTGACTACTCGGTGGCTGGAGTACAACTTCAAGAGACAGAAAATGAGAGAGATCTAGGAGTAAACATACTGGCAGATTTGTCTCCAGAAATACATATAAATGGCACAGTAAAGGGCAGCATATGCATTCTTATCAAATATAAGGGTAGCCTTCAGGCACATGGACAAGGAAATGTTCAGAAATATTTATGTAACCTATGTGAGGCCAAAACTCGAATATGCAGCCCCCTTTTGGAATCCGCACTTGAAAAAGCACATAGCTAAGCTTGAAAAAGTTCAAAGACATGCCACGAAACTGGTGGCAGAAATACGCAATCTCAGTTATGATGAGAGGCTGAGGGAATTAGACTTACCATCACTGGAAGCTAGAAGAGTGAGGGGGGGATATGGTGACAGTCTTTAAATTCCTTCATGGTTATGATAGAGTGGATAGGGATCGATATTTTGATATGGCTGGCTCTAGAACTAGAGGTCATAGTTTGAAGCTTCGTAAGAAAACTTCTTTGCAGGATGTAAGGAAATACTTTTTTAGTGTAAGAGTAGTTGATAATTGGAATTAGCTAAGCGAGGAGGTAGTTAATGCTATCTCAATCCATAGTTTTAAGGACAGGTATGATAAGTATCACTAAGTATAAAATGGAACCGATGAGGAGACGGGAAGATACGATCTTTGGGCTTTTTCCCGTAAACACAATTAGGTAATCACGAACGCACACGTATTCGAGCTTCCTTCATGTATATTTTTGTTTTTGTTTTTTAACTACCAAAGTAAAATTTTAAATTAAGATGTGTGCTACCAGAAAAGAGATTATAAGTAAATAACTAAATAAGTACTCATAAGAAGATATAGCAAATCTGTTTGAGGTTAAATAAAATCTTATTTTTTGTATGTGGTGAGATGCAAAACATCAAGATGAGACCATCTCTGTCTCCAACCCCCGTCCAAGGTCAGGGGAGGTGGTAGAGGATCCGTGGGGCTTGTAGGAGGGAAAATAGCTCTTGGGAGACTGAAACAAAAAGTCAGGGACCTTGAGACCCTTATTAACAAACCTCGATGATAAAATTCGGAATATGGATAGAAAAATGAAAGAAAATGAAACACTTAGGTAATAAGAATTTTAAGGCACAAGGGAAAAGAGAGAGAGAAACTAGAAAAACGAATAAAAAAGCTGGAAGGGGAAGCGAGTGAACTAGATATCAGAATAAACAAGGATATAACATCAAACAGTTGAGTAACAGCCGGAATGAAGTAAATGTTAGTTCACTGCTCTCTTCTGAGATAGACAAGATTACTGTTAGGAATGTCCAGATAAAGGAAAAACATCGAACAGTTTGGAAAAATTTTGGGCGCTAAATAAGGAGCAAGAGACCATTAGAAGTTTCTTTGCAAATGCAGTAAAGCAAAATGTGGTAGTAAAAGAAGCAGTGAGGGAGGTGGCACTGGAAATTGTAAATACTGTTGACTACAAATAAGCAGTAATAGAAAAAATTAAAGATGTTGTGATTTGAAGGGCTAATCCACTGATCAAAGAGGCATTTGATAAAGAGAAGTCAGTGGTAATCTCAGGCATAAGTGAATCACAGGAGTCAACATGGCAGGGGAGACTTGAACATAATAAAGCTAGGGTTTTATTTCTGATAAGGAAGCTTGGAGTAGTTTGTTATCCAGACAATATTGTTAACATTCACCAAATTGGTAAATATGCTAGGGAGGGAAAGGCAAAAGTAATGAAAGTAACCTTTGAGAGAGGGGACACGTGTAGAGAAGTACTGATGAGGGCAAAAAGCCTAAAAGACCTTCAAGCATTCAGGAGAGTGTTCATTAGACCATATAGAATACAGGAAGAGATGTAAAGGATAAAAAACTTGTTGCAAGAAGCTAGAAGGTTTAATAAGGGAAGATATCATGAAGAAAAGAAAATTTTATGTTTCATAGTTCTTCCAAACAAAGGGGGGATAAAGAAGATAATGCTAGAAGATCAGGGGATGCAGCCAGATTAAGAATGCTGAACAGAAATGCTGATGGGGTAGATGGTAAGGCAGAATAATTAAAGGATAGGATTCACAACAGCAGGACAGATATAGTAGTGGTTACAGAGACAAAGTTTAGTGAGGACATAAACTGCATCAGTTTTTCCTTTGGGCTTCAGAATAATAAGGGTTGAATGATCTGGGAGACTGGTGGAGGGATAGCATTGCTCGTGAGTGAAAGATTTCAGGTTGAAGATATAAACTGCTATAGAAAGTGAGTTCAAGGAATTTCTTGTTGCTTGCATACATAACGAGTCAGAGAGTATTATAATAATTCTTGTATATAACCCACCTAGGAATCAACATAGCTAGAAGTTTATGAGAAAAGTCATATAGGTGCTATCAAAGTCATAAACTCAGTTGTTAATATCGGATGGGAGAGAAAGTGTAGGATTTTGATTAAGGGAGATTCTAATCATAGAAAGACAGGTTGGATAAATCTTCACCTGCACAGTGGAGAGGATTCATTTGGGGTAAGATTTCTAGACTGTGCACAAAGGAATTTCCTACACCAACATGTATTAGAATCAACAAGGGCCAGGGGTGGGGATGAGTCATCACTCCTTGACCTAGTATTCCCAGATAAAGTGTTGGATATTGAAAAAAATTAGCATGAACCACAAATTGGAAAAAAATTACGACTGTTTGTTGTTGATGGAGCATATCATTGAAGATGTTCTGGTTGAAAGTAGAGGGACTGAGAAGGACATGAGTAGGAAGTATTTTAAAAGATATTACACCAAAATCAATGAGCTTTTTGCAGTCATTGACTGGAGGACCTTATTTAACAACAAATCTCTACAAGAAAAGTACGAAATCTTTTGTGAGGAATATGGGAAGAGGGTCACTTGTTGCATAACGTCCATCAAAATAGGAGTTATTCATGCCTGTGAGAAATGCTTCAATAATGAGTGAAAGAGAGCTAAGGAGTGGAGAGACAAATTCTATAAAAAGAATATTAGGAGAGAAACATAAATGCCTGGCAGACCTATAAAAAAGCAAGAAATAATTACCTAAGTAATAGAAGAGAGGCAGAGAGAAATTATGAATGGAATATCACCAGGAAGGTTGAAGAAAATCCCAAACTTTTCCACAGCTTTGTAAAAAAAAAAAAAAAAAAAAAAAAAAAAAAAAAAAAAAAAAAAAAACACACACACACACACACACACACACACACACACACACACACACACACACACACACACACACACACACACCCACACCTGAAGGCCAAAGAGCAGGTTTTAAAGTTAAAGAAAGAGCATGGAAGCATCACTGAGATAGATGAACAGATCTGTGAAGAATTGAACAAGGAGTTTCAGTCAGTATTTACAACAGAAACCACTCCACCCTCTCAAATTGCAGAGATAAGAATGCATGGGCCAATAGTACAGAGGATTATTTTTTGAAGCACAGAAGTATGGAAAGCATTGATGGAGTTACATGCCCATAATGCTACAGGTCCTGATGATGTATCCCCTTATGTATTAAATAAATGCGCTAAACCAATATAGGTGGTGCTATGCATCATATTTGAAAAGTTGCTGGAATCTGGGGAGATTCCAAGATGCTGGAAACAAGCAAACGTGGTACCTATCTTCAAAAAGGGAAGGAAGAATATAGCTCTTGACCAACATAGTTTGCAAAGTAATGGAGTAACTACTAAGAAGACATATCTCTCTTCACTTGGAATCCTTCAACTTTTGGTCAGCAAGACAACATGGCTTAAGAGAAGCCAGATCAACAGTAGCAAACTTAGGATTTTATGATGAAGTAAGCCGGATCTTACTAGAAAGAGAGGGCTTGGCAGATTTCATATTCCTAAAGTTTCAGAAGACATTTGATGTGGTCCCACACAGAGATCTATTAAGAAGCTGCACATAATGGCGAGAATAAATGGAAATGTCATGGAATGGACTAAAACTTACTTAGAGGGAAGGGATCAGTGGGTTAGAGTAAAACACTCAGTGTTTAGATGGAGAAGGGCTAGTAGTGGAGTTCCATAGGGTTCAGTTTTAGGGCCATTTTTGTTCCTTGTATACATTAAATGACCAACCAGAGTCTATAAATCTATTTATGAATATGTATAGAGATGATGCAAAGACTGAAGAAATTAAGAAACTAGAACAACAGTAGAGATCTTCAGGAAGACCTAAATAGTCTGTACGAGTGGTCAGAAAGTGGACAGTGAAATTCAGTCCTTCAAAATGTAAAGTAATGAGGATGGATGTAAGTGCAAGAAGGCCCAAGCTTGGATACCCAATAGCAGAAGCAGAATTTCAAGAAACAGAGAATGAGAGAGAGATTTAGGAGTAAACATACTGGCAGATTTGTCTCCTAAAATGCATAAAAATGGCATAGTAAGGGCATTATATGATTTCTTAGTAAATGTAAAAGTAGCCTTCAGACACATGGACAAGGAAATGTTCAGAACTATTCAAGTAACCTCTTTGAGGCCAAAGCTTGAATATGCAGCCTCCTCTTGGAATCTAGACTTGAAAAAGCACATAAATAAGCTGGAAAAAGTTCAGACAATCCACGAAACTAGTTCCAGAAATGCGCAATCTCATTTATAAGGAGAGGCTGAGGGAGTTTGACTTACTATCACTCGAAGCTAAAAGAATTAAAGGGGATTTGGTGATGGGTTTTAAATTTCTTCAGTTGTTTTGACATAGTGGATAGTGATCGATATTTTGATATGGCTGGCTCTAGAAGTAGAGGTCATAGTTTGAAGTTTGTAAGAATACTTCATTGCAGGATGTAAGGAAGTACTTTTTTAGTGTAACATAAGTTGAATATTGGAATTTGCTGAGCGAGGAGGTAGTTACTGCTAACTTAATTCATAGTTTTAAGGACAAATATGATACGTATCACTGAGCACAAAAATAGAATCGACCAGGTGACGTAGGATTACGAGCACAAAGATCTTTTCAGTAAGCACAATTAGGTTAATTACCTTGCGAATTACGCACATAGGGGTCTTTCCCGTGACACAATTAAGTAATCAAGTGTGTTGTTGATGGAGTATATCATTGCAGATATTTTGCCTGAGAGTAGAGGCACTGAGGACATGAGGAGGAACTATCCAAAAGGAGGTTACATCAAAATGAATGAGCTTTTTGCAGTTATTGACTGGAGAACCTTATTTTACAACAAATCTGTACAAGAAATGTACGACATCTTTTGTGAAAAATATGGGAAGATAGTAGATTGCTGCATACCTTTCACCAAAGTAGGTGTAATTCATACCAGAGAGAAATGGTTCGATAATGAGTGTAAAAGAGCTAAGGAGTGGAGAGACAAATGCTGGAAAAGAGGAGAAAAAACATAAATGCCTGGCAAACCTACAAATGAGCAAGAAATGACTACCTAAGTAACAGAAGAGAGGCAGAGAGAGACTATGAGAGGGACATCACCAGGAAGGCTAAAGAAAATCTCAAGCATTTCCACAGCTTTATTAGAGGAACACTGAAGGTAAAAGAACAGGTTTTAAAGCTAAAGAGAGAGGATAGAAGCATCACTGAGACGGATGAAGAGATCTGCAAAGAATTGAATAAGGAGTTTCAGTCAGTATTTACAGTAGAAAATACCCCACCCCCTCAGATTGCAGAGATAGAAGCTCAAGGGCCCGTATTAGAGAACATCAATCTTACAGCCACAGAGGTATGCAGAGCGCTGATGGAGTTAGATGTTCATAAAGCTACAGGTCCTGATGACATATCCCCTCATGTACTTAAAAATGCGCAAACTCAATATCAGTGGCACTAAGTATTATATTTAAAAAGTCACTGGAGTCAGGGGAGATACTAAGATGCTGGAAACAAGCAAACGTGATACCTATCTTCAAAAAGGGAAGGAGGGATACGGCTCTGAACTATAGACCAGTTTCCTTGACCAGCATAGTTTCCAAAGTTATGGAGAAACTACTAAGGAAACATATCTCTCTTCACTTGGAATCCTTCAACTTTTTGTCAGTGAGGCAACATGGCTTCTGAGAAGGTAGATCAACAGTATCAAACTTATTAGAATTTTATGATGAGGTAAGCCGAATCTTACAGGAAAGAGAGGGCTGGGCAGATTGCATATTCCTGGACTTCCAGAAAGCGCTTGACACTGTTCCACATGGGAGACTTATTAGGAAGCTGCAATCAATGGCTAGAATAGGTGGAAATGTCTTGAAATGGATAAATCTTACTTAGAAGGAAGGGAACAGAGGGTTAGAGTAAGACACTCAGTGTCTGAATGGAGAAGAGTTAGTAGTGGAGTTCCACAGGGTTAAGTTTTAGGGCCACTTTTGTTCCTTGTATATGTAAATGACCTACCAGAGTCTGTAAATTCATTCATGAATATGCTTGCAGATGATGCAAAGATTGTGAAGAAAGTAAAAAACGAGAACAATGGTAGAGAACTTCAGGAAGATCTAAATAGTCTGCACGAATGGTCAGAAAAGTGGCTAATAAAATTCAATACTTCAAAATGTAAGGTAATGAGGATGGGTACAAGTGCAAGAAGGCCCAAGCTTGACTATTTGGTGGCTGGAGTACAACTTCAAGAGACAGAAAATGAGAGAGATCTAGGAGTAAACATACTAGCCGATTTGTCTCCAGAAATACATATAAATGGCATAGTAAGAGCAGCATAGGCATTCTTATCAAATGTAAGGGTAGGCTTCAGGCACATGGACAAGGAAATGTTCAGAAATATTTATGTAACCTATGTGAGGTCAAAACTCGAATATGCAGCCCCCTTTTGGAATCTGCACTTGAAAAAGCACATAGCTAAGCTTGAAAGAGTTCAAAGACATGCCACGAAACTGGTGCCAGAAATACGTAATCTCAGTTATGATGAGAGGCTGAGGGAATTAAACTTACCATCACTCGAAGCTAGAAGATTTAGGGGGATATGGTAACAGTCTTTAAATTCCTTCATGGTTATGATAGAGTGGATAGGGATCGATATTTTGATATGGCTTTCTCTAGAACTAGAGCTCATAGTTTGAAGCTTCGTAAGAAAACTTCTTTGCAGGATGTAAGGAAATACTTTTTCAGTGTAAGAGTAGTTGATAATTGGAATTGGCTAAGCTAGGAGGTAGTTAATGCTATCTCAATCAATAATTTTAAGAACAGGTATGATAAGTAGCACTTAGTAGAAAATGGAACCAATGAGGAGACGGGAAGATACGAGCTTTGGGCTCTTTCCCGTAAACACAATTAGGTAATCACACATTCATATATATACATACATACATATACCTTGGCTGTTTCTCCCTTTAATTGGGGGGTAGCCGACATCAAAAAAGGAAAAAAGTTTGGGGAGAAGTTATTCTCCCCTCTACTCCCCTTCTTCTTTGACATCTCACAGGAGGTTGGTACAAGGGGGGGATTCCTAGTCCCCCCGCCCCGTCCACTTTTAGTCGCCTTTTACGACACGCAGGGAATACGGTGAGGCTATTCTCTGATATTGTGCCCGCCCCACAGGGCACATATATATATATATATATATATATATATATATATATATATATATATATATATATATATATATATATATATATATATATATATATATATATATATATATATATATATATATATATATATATATATATATATATATATATATATATATATATATATATATATATATATATATATATATATATACACCATTTCAAAGTTTATATAATTATCCATATGATCTTTGTTGCTTAATTCTTGCTTTTCAGTGTCGCGTTACCTTGCTATTAATATTTTGGACCGGTTTTACATTTAAGCCATTGAATATAGAATTTCAACTGGGTTGATAAATCCTAGACGCCCTACCTCAGTTTCAGCGTTGTTGTTTACCTACTCTCTCTCTCTCTCTCTCTCTCTCTCTCTCTCTCTCTCTGTATATATATATATATATATATATATATATATATATATATATATATATATATATATATATATATATATATATATATATATATATATATATATATATATATATATATATATATATATATATATATAAGCACATTACATATGTGAAAACATGAATCATTTTTTAGCCCGACCGGGACTCGAACCTAGGATTTATGATTACTAAGTCAAGGCTCTACCACTACACCACAGAAGGTTAAAAGGTATCCAACCTTATAGCTTATATCTGCGATACTTAGGAATGAACGCATTCTAACCGAATGCCACTATGTTCATATTACAGATTCCCCAACCTCACTCGTGGCTTCATTTTAGCATTTAATTCAATTCCCAATCTCATTCGGGCCATGAAATTATCAAATAAACACATTACATATGTGAAAACATGAATCATTTTTTTTTACCCCAACCGGGACTCGAACCTAGGACTTATGATTACTAAGTCAAGGCGCTACCACTACACCACAGAAGGTTAAAAGGAATCCAACCTTATAGCTTATATCTGCTATACTTAGGAATGAACGCATTCTAACTGAATGCCACTATGTTCATATTACAGATTCCCCAACCTCACTCGTGGCTTCATTTTAGAATTTAATTCAATTCCCAATCTCATTCGGGCCATGAAATTATCAAATAAGCACATTACATATGTGAAAACATGAATCATTTTTTACCCCGACCGGGACTCGAACCTAGGACTTATGATTACTAAGTCAAGGCGCTACCACTACACCACAGAAGGTTAAAAGGAATCCAACCTTATAGCTTACATCTGCTATACTTAGGAATGAACGCATTCTAACTGAATGCCACTATGTTCATATTACAGATTCCCCAACCTCACTCGTGGCTTCATTTTAGCATTTAATTCAATTCCCAATCTCATTCGGGCCATGAAATTATCAAATAAGCACATTACATATGTGAAAACATGATTCATGTTTTCACATATGTAATGTGTGTGTGTGTGTGTGTGTGTGTGTGTGTGTGTGTGTGGGGGGATTACCTAATTGTGATTACCTAATTGTGTTTACGGGAAAGAGCCCAAAGCTCGTATCTTCCCGTCTCCTCATCGGTTCCATTTTTAGACTTAGTGATACTTATCATACCTGTCCTTAAAACTATGGATTGAGATAGCATTAACTACCTCCTCGCTTAGCGAATTCCAATTATCAACTACTCTTACACTGAAAAAGTATTTCCTTACATCCTGCAAACAAGTTTTCTTCCGAAGCTTCAAACTATGACCTCTAGTTCTAGAGCCAGCCATATCGAAATATCGATCCCTATCCACTCTATCATAACCATGAAGGAATTTAAAGACTGTCACCATATCCCCCCTTACTCTTCTAGCTTCGAGTGATAGCAAGTCTAATTCCCTCAGCCTCTCATCATAACCGAGATTGCGTATTTCTGGCACCAGTTTCGTGGCATGTCTTTGAACTTTTTCAAGCTTAGCTATGTGCTTTTTCAAGTGCGGATTCCAAAAGGGGGCTGCATATTCGAGTTTTGGCCTCACATAGGTTACATAAATATTTCTGAACATTTCCTTGTCCATGTGCCTGAAGGCTACCCTTACGTTTGATAAGAATGCATATGCTGCCCTTACTATGCCATTTATATGTATTTCTGGAGACAAATCTGCCAGTATGTTTACTCCTAGATCTCTCTCATTTTCTGTCTCTTGAAGTTGTACTCCAGCCACCGAGTAGTCAAGCTTGGGCCTTCTTGCACTTGTACCCATTCTCATTACCTTACATTTTGAGGTATTGAATTTCATTAGCCACTTTTCTGACCACTCATGCAGATTATTTAGATCCTCCTGAAGTTCTCTACCATTGTTCTCGTTTTTTACTTTCTTCACAATCTTTGCATCATCTGCAAACATATTCATGAATGAATTTACAGACTCTGGTAGGTCATTTACATATACAAGGAACAAAAGTGGCCCTAAAACTGAACCCTGTGGAACTCCACTACTAACTCTTCTCCATTCAGACACTGAGTGTCTTACTCTAACCCTCTGTTCCCTTCCTTCTAAGTAAGTTTTTATCCATTCCAAGACATTTCCACCTATTCTAGCCATTGCTTGCAGCTTCCTAATAAGTCTCCCATGTGGAACAGTGTCAAACGCTTTCTGGAAGTCTAGGAATATGCAATCTGCCCAGCCCTCTCTTTCCTGTAAGATTTGGCTTACCTCATCATAAAATTCTAATAAGTTTGTTACTGTTGATCTTCCTTCTCTGAAGCCATGTTGCCTCACTGACAAAAAGTTGAAGGATTCCAAGTGAAGAGAGATATGTTTCCTTAGTAGTTTCTCCATAAGTTTGCAAACTATGCTGGTCAAGGAAACTGGTCTATAGTTCAGAGCCGTATCCCTCCTTCCCTTTTTGAAGATAGGTATCACATTTGCTTGTTTCCAGCATCTTGGAATCTCCCCCGACTCCAGTGACTCCTTAAATATGATACTTAGTGCCACTGATATTGTGTTTGCGCATTTTTTAAGCACATGAGGGGATATGTCATCAGGACCTGTAGCTTTATGAACATCTAAATCCATCAGCGCTTTGCATACCTCTGTGGCTGTAAGATTGATGTTCTCTAGTACCGGCCCTTGAGCTTCTATCACTGCAATCTGAGGGGGTGGGGTATTTTCTACTGTAAATACTGACTGAAACTCCTTGTTCAATTCTTTGCAGATCTCTTCGTCCGTCTCAGTGATGCTTCCATCCGCTCTTTTTAGCCTTAAAACCTGTTGTTTTACCTTCAGTTTTCCTCTGATAAAGCTGTGGAAAAGCTTGGGATTTTCTTTAGCCTTCCTGGTGATGTCCCTCTCATAATCTCTCTCTGCCTCTCTCCTTTTACTTAGGTAGTCATTTCTTGCTCTTTTGTAGGTTTGCCAAGCATTTATGCTTTTTCTCCTCCTATACCTTTTCCAGCATTTGTCTCTCCACTCCTTAGCTCTTTTACACCCATTATCGAACCATTTCTCTCTGGCATGAATTACACCTACTTTGGTGACAGGTATGCAGCAATCTACTATCTTCCCATATTTCTCACAAAAGATGTCATACATTTCTTGTACAGATTTGTTGTAAAATAAGGTTCTCCAGTCAATAACTGCAAAAAGCTCATTCATTTTGATGTAATCTCCTTTCGGATAGTTCCTCCTCATGTCCTCAGTGCCTCTACTCTCAGGAAGAATGTCTTCAATGATATACTCCATCAACAACACACAGTGGTCACTCTTTCCAATTGGTGGTTCATACTCAATATTTTCAATATCCAACACATTATCTGTGAACACCAGATCAAGTAGTGATGGCTCATCCCCACCCCTGGCTCTTGTTGGTTCCATTACATGTTGGTGTAGGAAATTCCCTTGTACGCAATTTAGGAATCTTGCCCCAAATGAGTCCTCACCACTGTGTGGGTCAAGATTTATCCAATATATCTCTTTATGATTAAAGTCTCCCATAATCAAAATCCTACATTTTTTCTCACGCGCCATGTTAACAACTGAGTTTATGACTTCAATCGTACCTATATGACTTTCCTCATAAATTTCAAGCCTATTTTGGTTCCTTGGTGGGTTGTATACAACAGTTATCATAATGCTCTCTGACCCAGTATTTATGCGAGCAACAAGAAATTCCCTGAACTCACTTTCTATGGCCAAGTTTATTTCTTCAACTTGAATCCTCTCACTTATGAGCAGTGCTATCCCTCCACCAGTCCTCTCAGATCTTTCGACCCTTAGTATTCTGAAGCCCTTAGGAAAAACTGTGACACTGTTTATGTCCTCACTCAACTTAGTCTCTGTAATTGCTACTATATCTGCCTTACTGTTGTGAATCCTATCTTTTAATTCTACTGCCTTACCAGCTAATCCATCAGCATTTGTGCATAACAATCTTAATGAGGCCCCATCCCCTGATCTTCTGTGTGTGTGTGTGTGTGTGTGTGTGTGTGTGTGTGTGTGTGTGTGTGTGTGTGTGTGTGGTGTGTGTGTGTGTGTGTGTGTGTGTGTGTGTGTGAGATTGCCTAATTGTACTTAAGGGAAAAGCCCAAAGCTCGTATCTTCCCGTGTCCTCATCGGTTCCATTTTATACTTAGTGATACTTATCATACCTGTCCTTAAAACTATGGATTGAAATAGCATTAACTACTTCCTCGCTTAGCCAATTCCAATTATCAACTACTCTTACACTGAAAAAATACTTCCCTACATCCTGTAAAGAAGTTTTCTTACGAATCTTCAAACTATGACCTCTAGTTCTAGAGCCAGCCATATCAAAATATCGATCCCTCTCCACTCTATCATAACCATGAAAGAATTTAAAGACTGTCACCATATCCCCCCTCACTCTTCTAGCTTCGAGTGATGGTAAGTCTAATTCCCTCAGCTTCTCATCATAACTGATATTGCGTATTTCTGGCACCAGTTTCGTGGCATGTATTTGAAGTTTTTCAAGCTTAGCTACGTGCTTTTTCAAGTGTGGATTCCAAAAAGGGGTTGCATATTTAAGTTTCGGCCTCACATAGGTTACATAAATATTTCTGAACATTTCCTTGTCCATGTGCCTGAAGGCTACCCTTGCTTTTGATAAGAAAACATATGCTGCCCTTACTATGCCATTTATATGTATTTCTGGAGACAAATCTGCCAGTATGTTTACTCCTAGATCTCCCTCATTTTCTGTCTCTTGAAGTTGTACTCCTGCCACCGAGTAGTCAAGCTTGGGCCTTCTTGCACTTGTACCCATTCTCATTACCTTACAATTTGAAGTATTGAATTTCATTAGCCACTTTTCTGACCACTCATGCAGACTATTTAGATATTCCTGAAGTTCTCTACCTTTTTTCTCGTTTCTTACTTTCTTCACAACCTTTGCATCATCTTCAAACATATTCATGAATGAATTTACAGACTCTGGTAGGTCATTTACATATACAAGGAACAAAAGTGGCCCTAAAACCGAACCCTGTGGAACTCCACCACTAACTCTTCTCCATTTAGACACTGAGTGTCTTACTCTAACCCTCTGTTCCCTTCCTTCTAATAAGTTTTTATCCAATCCAAGACATTTCCACCTATTCTAGCCATTGCTTGCAGCTTCCTAATAAGTCTCCCATGTGGAACAGTGTCAAATGCTTTCTGGAAGTCTAGGAATATGCAATCTGCCCAGCCCTCTCTTTCCTGTAAGAATCGGCTTACCACATCATAAAATTCTGATAAGTTTGTTACTGTTGATCTACCTTCTCTGAAGCAATGTTGTCTCACAGACAAAATGTTAAAGAATTCCAATTGAAGAGAGATATGCTTCCTTAATAGTTTCTCCATAACTTTGCAAACTATGCTGGTCAAGGAATCTGGTGTGATTACCTAATTGTATTTACGGGAAAGAGCCCAAAGCTCGTATTTTACCGTCTCCTCATCGGTTCCATTTTATACTTAGTGATACTTATCATACCTGTCCTTAAAACTATTGATTGAGATAGCATTAACTACCTCCTCGCTTAGCCAATTCCAATTATCAACTACTCGTACACTGAAAAAGTATTTCCTTACATCCTGAAAACAAGTTTTCTTATGAAGCTTCAAACTATGACCTCTAGTTCTAGAGAAAGCCATATCAAAATATCGATCCCTATCCACTCTATCATAACCATGAAGGAATTTAAAGACTGTCACCATATCCCCCCTCAATCTGCTAGCTTCGAGTGATGGTAAGTCTAATTCCCTCAGCCTCTCATCTAAACTGAGATTACGTATTTCTGGCACAAGTTTCGTGGCATGTCTTTGAACTTTTTCAAGCTTAGCTATGTGCTTTTTCAAGTGCGGATTCCAAAACGGGGCTGCATATTCAAGTTTTGGCCTCACATAGGTTACCTAAATATTTCTGAACATTTCCTTGTCCATGTGCCTGAAGGCTACCCTTACATTTGATAAGAAGGCATATGCGTGTGATTACCTAATTGTGTTTACGGGAAAGAGCCCAAAGCTCGTATCTTCCCGTGTACGTGTGTACGTGTGCGAGCGAGTTCGCGCTTACATGTCTGCGTGTGTGAGTTTTAAACATAAAGGAATATATAAAACCTTTTCTTAGGTAAACTTAAACATGCCTCTACAAAGAGACAAATAGATAAACAGACGAGCAGTCATCCACTACAGCTGAAGGGTCTTTTGGACTTATATAGGCGAGGCGAGGCGAGGTGGGGATAGGATAGGTGGGGGAGGAACAGTGACGGCATCGAGTGAACTCTCTTAGCCCTATTCAGGGTGTCATCACTCAGGAGAGGGGGATATAGGATGGGAAGGATGAGGGGATAAGCACGAAATTTAAGGAAGGAAGAGATGAATAGAGAGGGGCAAACCCTCGTGCTAAGACTTATATAGGACTGTCCAGGACATTTCTATATTGAGTGTTCCTTCAGTTACGGTTCTCTTTCTATGCCTACAACAAAACCGAATATTCTTGAATACACGTTACACATCTCTTATTATCCCTTCACATCTGACAAGTCACTACACTCTTCATCTCGGTTTCTCTATATTTTTTGTTTTATTCTTGCCTAGGCCTATACTCGACCTAGTGTCGCACTCATAAAAAAAAACACACATCGTTAAGATTCTTCAAAGTAATTAATCGACGTTATAAGAAGTATATAACATCGACTTATACCCCGAGGTTGGTGTTTGTTAGTTCTTTAAATTTTGTTGTGGAATAATTCTGTGAATTTGTAAAAATCCAACCATTTATTTATTTTTCTCTGGAGGTTTATAGGTAAAATCTATATTGTTCACAGAGAGAGAGAGAACGAGAGAGAGAGGAGAGAGAGAGAGAGAGAGAGAGAGAGAGAGAGAGAGAGAGAGAGAGAGAGAGAGAGAGAGAGAGAGAGAGAGAGAGAGAGAGAGAGAGAGAGAGAGATACTCTCATAGGCCTAAATTATTTTTCTACGCAAAATGCTTTAGCCATCAATATATAAAATACACTTGTGCCTATTTTTGTTGTACATTTACATATGTATTTTCCAATTTTTTCTATGTTTGGGTGGATAATGTCAACGTTTGAAGAATAGTAAAGAGGAAATCTTTAAACAATTTTGAGAGAGAGAGAGAGAGAGAGAGAGAGAGAGAGAGAGAGAGAGAGAGAGAGAGAGAGAGAGAGAGAGAGAGAGAGAGAGAGAGAGAGAGAGAGAGAGAGAGAGAGAGAGAGAGAGATTCATAGGCCTATCATAATAACCATTCACTAGTCCTGTCGTATGAATTTTGGACTTCCATTTGAATTCACACTTTGTAAGATGGCTGGGTTATCTCACCGCTCGTCACCACTGACGTAATGTTTATTCACTACATTATAATTATTAGTACCAGACGGGTACAAGGTAAGAATGGACAAGCAGTGATTCCTTTATCTTAATTTATTCTAGAGTACAACACATCCGACGCCTCAATGCCCCCACCCTATGACTATCACAATCTATGATCTATTCGTGCCCCTGGTACTATTCTGACTAACTGTGTCTGCCCTGGGTGGTTCTTGAAATACCCCCGGGGCAGGGCGTGGCTTGACATCCAATCCTGCCAATGAACTCGAGTGACATCTAGTCCTGCAAATCAACGCCAGGTTCGAAGTGGAGTCCCTCCCTATTTCGGGGCGGGGCTGTTTTAACAAGCCTATAGAACGGAAAAGTTCCAGGTCAGAGCGTGGCTATTGGGTAACTCTCCAGGGCATGTACATATGTATGGGCCACATGTTTGTGTTTCTTGTTGTTTAGGAAATGGCTAACTTCCTGGCCTTTCATCCTCACCGGGTACTCGATGCCAGATGCTAAGTCTCATGGTTCCGGTCATATATCTCCTTGACACTTTCTCCAAACATGGGCCGTACATGCAGAAAACAAGCCTCCCACATTTGTTCCAGGTGCCTAGCCATAAATCGCGGTGGTCCCAAAGGAAAGCATGGTCTGCACCCAAAACTCAATAAAAGTGAGGGCATGTAATAAAACATCTGTGCCCTCGACCAACCTTTACAAGTTTCAGATTCTGGCTTCAGCGTACCGGAAGTCATACGACAGTCCTATTTGTATAAGCAGTTTCATTGATAACATTCTTACGCCATATATATATATATATATATATATATATATATATATATATATATATATATATATATATATATATATATATATATATATATATATATATATATATATATATATATATATATATATATATATATATATATATATATATATAATGTGTGTGTAAACCATATTTGTGTCTATTTTTTTTTCATATCTTCCAAATTTTTCTTTGTTTACGTGTCTAATATCATTATTGGAGAGTAACGAAACAGGAAGCAATAAATAATGGTGAGTTTTTCTCGTGTATGTTTTTCTTTTTTCTTTTATGTGATCATCAGTAAGTTCAAAGGTCAAACCAGAACCTAAGGTGAAATATATGAACAGGGACGATTATTACGCATTTTGGAATAAACTCCAAATTCGAAATTTAAATTTAGGAGAGCTTCTTAAACAATAATTTAGGCCTAAGGGGCAGACCAGGACACAGTATTGTAAAGATGAAAAATTTAGGTGTAAAACAAAACTGTTGCTATTTATATCTACTTTATAAAAGAACTGTATACAGTATATGAAGTTATAGTGATGCTAAAATATACAATATTGAGTTAGAGGGCTATTATAAAAACTTAAAAGTATTAAAACTCGACACAAGAAAGATATTCTATAAGTCTAGCTCAATTAAAGAAGGCAGAGTTCTTGCAAATATTCTACAGTCTAACCTACGATAACTTGTAATACGGACCAGAGGGTTTTCTCAAGCCATCTAGCCCAATTAACTGTGGCGGGTGGGTTTGGGGAGTTGCCATGTGATAAAGCTATCGGGGTAAAGCAGCCGCTGCTGTCGGGCCTCATTGCAGAAGAACCTTGCCTGGTTACCATGTGGATGCCCCATGCAGAATGATAGGGAGGGAGTTGGGGAAACCCTTTTCCTCCAAGGAGCTATGAGGAGTAATTGAGGTGTGTCTCGGCTAGTGTTAAATATGTGTGCCTTAGCTCGACCACTCCCTTTACAAGGGGATGGGATCATTGTATATAGATAGATTTACAATGTTTACATCCTTACTTCTCTCAGAGTTCCATAGGCTGGGTGGTAGCCTCCCACACAGTACAGAAAGGAGTCCGAGCAGGAGATCCGGTGACCGCTCCTTCCTAAAGGAATATAATCTGTGGAATAATAATAATAATAATAATAATAATAATAATAATAATAATAATAATAATAATAATAATAATAATAATAATAATAATAATAGTAGTAGTAGTAGTAGTAGTAGTAAAATAATAATAACAATGATAATGATAAATTAGTTTGTCACTACGGAAATATATATCTTGTTGGTTAATTGATGTTCTTTAGGTTCAAAGCTTTGCTCTTTTTTCTGCTTCTTAATTAATAATAATGACAGAAGTATAATGGAAATTACTGCAAGTCATCTCTCTCTCTCTCTCTCTCTCTCTCTCTCTTTCACACACATTTTCATGACGTGTGCGAAGCCAAAACTTGAATATGTAGCACATCTTTGGAGAAAACACTTGAAAAGAAAAATTTACAAGCTAGATAAAGTTCCAAGACATATTACAGAGGTGATGAAAAATATGCGATATTTTAATCATAATGAGCTTGAAGGAGTTAGACTTACCACCAATTGAAAAAAAAAGTGGATATAAGGTAATTTGTTTTAAATTTTAATATGCTTTTGATAAGAGTTGATAGGGGACGATACCCTGATAAGGGTGTCTGTAGAGCCAGAGGTCATAGTGTAGTTTCTTAGAAAAGTTCTTTGCAGGACGTAAGAAAGTACATTTTTAGTGTAATAATATTTAACTAAAGGAAGACTCTCAACGCTAAATTACTTTATAATATTAAGGAGAGAGATGTATCAGAAAGAGTATGGGAATAAAAAAGAATCCTTGGAGTTCCAAAAGTTGGGATTCTCGAGTCCTTCGTGAAAACAACACAAGTAAAGACAGTCTCTATACTGTACATCCACTCACAGCTCCACAGACGATTAAATACATTTTTTTCTATATTAGGAGATGTAAAGTTTACGGGTGACATTATATGAACCATAGTAAAGAAAGTAACAACCACAGCATTCAATTACAACAAAAACATGAACTACGGTATATTACCCACACTCATGAAATGTATACACTGTAAGTAAATACATTTACAAAGAAACGCTCACAAACCTTCTGTTGTCCAAGTTTGAATCTCTTCCATGAGTTTATCCGACCGAATCATTTTAAGACGGATAAATCGCACAAACTCGTTAATGAAAACAGACGATTTTTACTTATTTATTTTGAAGAATGGTTAAAAAATAATAACAATTTCCTTCACTTGAATATTAAGAATGATTATTTGAGCGAGTAATGCACACGTAAATAAGATGTATTGAGTTTATAATATGAGAAGTGGTCGGATAATTATGCCAGCCCCTTCTACCACGCGATTGCTGTGAAAATGTGAGTAAAGCTTTCTCAGTGGATTCTTATATAGCCTCACGTTCCAACTTCGGTTGCACACTCGTGCGAGAATTTTAGTGGCAAGATAACCAATTCCTGGATATTTGCTTTCCTCCCGGTTATATGATGCTACAGTTTGCCGATTTTTTCCTTGGCTTTTTTTTTTTTTATACAAATTTACTTTGTATAATGATGGATGAGACGGAAGTTGTAGTATATTTATATTCACCAGCTTTACTGCTAGTACTACTACTACTACTACATACATACATTTCCAGTAGAAGGTTGGCTCATGGCACAGCCGCCCGTTGCGATACTACAGCTGAAGGTTTTTGAACTTAAATAGGTCTGTCCACGACAGTTCGATGTTAGGTCTTCCTTCAGTTACGGTTCTTTTTCTATGCCTACATCTACACTGAATATTCTTGGATATTCATTACACATCTTGTATTATCCCTTCACATCTGACAAGTCATTACACTCTCCATCTCTGTTTAATTTTACTTTAAGTATTCTTTGTGCCTAGGTCCGATGAGGGCTGTTTTATTTTTTTTTATATTTTTTTGGTCAGTCCTGGTGTCTAAAAAAATAATAAAAACAAATTAAAGTAGTCAACCCTTCTTAGCTCGATCAAGTTACCGATTTGGCCTTTCATATGCAAAATTCCCTGACTAGGTCCACTTCCCTTTATATATTTCGATATTATATTTTGCTTTGAGACTTTGCAATTTTACTCTACTGTGAGACCTCATTCCACGGTGGCAAAGCCGCAATGACGTTTACAAACGAAAGGATAATAGACGTCATAATAAAGAGCCCCTTTGGTTATTGATAATCCTTTGTCATGACTTTGCAAAGTCTTTTAACTGAATAGTTTGGCTTGTGAACCCTTTCCACCCGATGTCGTAAGCACTGTAGTAGTGAATAAATAATTTGAATATTGGTATTTTTTTTTCAGAGTATTTACTATTACTACTACTAATGCTACTACTGCCACTACTACCACCATGTTTTCTTCTTCTTTTTCCACGAATTCATTTTGGCTAGGATGAATATCGGTTTAGAATGCATTATGACTGCAATTGTGCGAGGCCACGGTAGCTAAGGGGTAATGCACCTGAATCAGGCAGTGACAAGAATAACAATTGCGGGTTTGATCCTACCGCGGAGGTGTTAACAAGGGTATCCAGCTTTAATCACATAGCTCCAACATGTCTGTGTCCACCTTCATTCGAAAAAGATTAATAACACACCAAGGAATCAACAAAGACTGAGGTGTATGAGGTATGTAATTTTGATACGCAAGAAGTGATACACACCACCGTGAACATGTAAGGTAATTTTTTGACGCTTCAAGTGTCACTATTAATCCTTATTTTGGAGTGTGAACACAGACAGATTGTAGCTGGTGAATTAAGGTTGTATGCCCTTCCTAACTCTCCGCTTTGGACTCGATCGCGGCTCTGTAACCTCCCGAGTCGAGTATTCTAACCACTATTCTACCGCGATCTGCAAGAGAATATGCAAAATATTGAGGGGGTCTTTCCTAGATGAGCAGCAGACTGAAATAGTCTTGATCCAGAGAGTGAAGAAGAATCTTTTGGGGCAAATATCTTAAATTATGTGCTAGGATTTCTTTTTTCAAATCAAGTATTGACACCAACAAGGGCTAAGAGAGGAGTTGGGCAGTAAGAAATATATACAGTATTCTCAAAATACATATAAGATATATGTAAGATTCGGTATAAGCCTCTTGTTGGAAAAAATTACCGCTGTGTGTTCATTATGGAGTACATAATCAAGGCTATTCTGCCTTTAGGTCTGGGAATCGAAGAAAAAATAAGGAAAATTATGCAAAAGATTACAAGTCGATAAGCTGTACTTTACAGGTATCGAATGGGAGACCATTTTAACACACAAAAATCTGCATAGGAGATGTATAATATATTTTGTGACGAATACGTGAAGATACATAGGTCTTATAATACTATTTACGAGACCAGGAATTATAAATGGGTCAGTAATGAATGTAGATATGCTAAGTGGAAGAGAGACAATTACTGGAATAGGCATAACGGGAGGAAGGAATATAGAACACCAAGGAATAAGTGTTTGTATAAAAGAAAAGAGGTGGAAAGGACACAAGAAATGGATATGACTAAGAAAGCTAAGGAAAATCCCGTACTCTTCTACAGAGTTTTTAGTGATTCAAAAAAAAATTTTATGCAGCTGGAAAGAGTAGACAGAAGCATCATATAGACAGATTAAGATAAAGAGATATGTGAAAAATTAGCCACGGCGTTTCTGTGTGTATTTATAGGGGAGAATATTCTATCAAGAACATTATCCTCTCAAGTACAAGAGTACGCAAAGTGGTAATGAAATTATATGTTCATAAAGCCGTAGGAAATTTTAAAAAGAATTAAAAATGAAAATAGTGATAGAAATTCCAAGAAAAAGTCAGTAGTCTACAGAGATGTTGAATCTCAGATTTAAGAGGTCAGTACTTCAAAATGTAATAAGACTTGAAAATAGTGTCCTATGATCCATGTTTAGAATTCATGATAGGGACTAATAGAATCCGAAAGTGAAAGTGAAGTCACTATACAGGCAGATGTTCCTGAAGTATATAACAATATCACAGTATATTATGTTTGAACTTTACTTAAATATACAGCACCCTTGAGTAATCTGAACATGAAAAAAAATATTTTGAAGCTACAGAAATATCCATGACATACAGCTAAAGTGAGGAAAAATATATAGGAAATCTCACATTGAGGAAAAAGGAAGATGATGCGGTAACGGGTTGGAAGTCCTCAACGGTTTTGAGATTGTTCATTGGAAGCGGTAATTTGAAATGAGTGACTCTAAAACTAGAAAGCTTATTTTGAAGCTTCGTCTGAAGACTTCATTGCAGGATAAAGAGAAGCATTATGTTAGAGAAAGAATAATTGATAATTGGAATTCAATAAAAGAGGAATTTAAAATGCAAAGGGCACTCATACTTTTAAGGAAAGATATGTTGTCTTTGAAAAATTAAGAAACGGGGGGGGGGGGGGGAGCTGAGCTCTTTCCTGTGCACACAGATAAATTATGTTCTTTATAGATGTTATAACTATAATTCTCTCTCTCTCTCTCTCTCTCTCTCTCTCTCTCTCTCTCTCTCTCTCTCTCTCTCTCTCTCTCTCTCTCTCTCTCTCTCTCTCATGTTGAACAAACAAGTAGAGAAAAACACATTCAGTAAGCATATAAACATAACATACACAAAGATAAATACATAAAGACAGATTAGTACCAGTTTGTTGATTCCTATATTGCCTATTTCCGGTGTACCGATTCCCATATTACTGATTCTAGTATTACCGACTCGTATTCAAATCAGTGTAACTATCAACGTTTTATTGAATTAAAATATTAATATGAAATGTATTCAAGATATATATATATATATATATATATATATATATATATATATATATATATATATATATATATATATATATATATATATATATATATATATATATATATATATATATATATACTTGATTCTAAATGCAATTAAACTTACTTGCAAGTTAGAAACTGATACTGTAATTAAATCCAACAACAAAGGAAAATGCTGAGAGAAATTACTTACAACGGATTGAGAAAGTTAAACATGAGAAATATTTTACCGGCGGCATTTATCAACGGGATGCAAGCTAATCAAAGGCGCTTCAGAGACGTAAAAAATAAATGATCGGTGATTATTAACGTTAATTAAATTTAGAAATGGATAATTTAACTAAATCCAACAATAAAGGAAAATGGTAGCAATTATAAGAGAAATTGCTGACTTGCATTAAAATTGTGTAATTATTAACCGCCTCACCTAACCTAGCATAGCTAACCTAACCTAAATGAGCCCCTGCAATCACCTGTGTTCACTTTACGAATAATAAATTCAAATTATTAGACAATACGGGAATCGGCAATTTAGGAAATCGACAAATTTGGAAGCGCCAAACTGGGGTACAACCATAAAAACACAATCACAAAATTTTATTTAAATTTTCATTTTTCATTTTATGAGTGTGACACGGAACAGGCAAGAAAACTGCTCTCATCAATAAAGGCTCGGGTACGAAGAAAACATGAAGACGAAGGGAAAGAATAAGGTTAACGACAAGGCAGAGATGTTGAAGTACCTACTTATTACCTTACTTTACATAAACTATATGAAAAGAAAACCAAGTGAGTATATAATTGTATTCTTGAGTGTTAGAAAAATGACCTACAGAAAACTATGAAAAAGACTGAAGGGATGATTTAGTCAGAATTTAGATTATTAGGTGTGCAAGTCATTGCGTGCAAAATTTCTTGAATATTTTCCTTCTAACAACGCTGCACTTCTACGTCATCATACTACATACATACATACATACATATATATATATATATATATATATATATATATATATATATATATATAATATATATATATATATATATATATATATATATATATATATATGTATGTCATGTGCGTGTGTGTGTGTGGGGAGTTACCTAATTGTAAATACCTAATTGTGCTTACGGAAAAGAGCCCCAAACTCGTAACTTCCCGTCTCCTGATCGTTTCCATTTTGTACTTAGTGATACTTATCATACTTGCCCTTAAAACTATGGATTGAGTTAGCATTATTACTACTTCCTCGCTTAGCCAGTTCCAATTATCAACAACTCTTACACTAAAAAAAAAGTACTTCCTTACATCCTGCGAAAAAGTATTCTTACGAAGCTTCAAACTATGACCTCTAGTTCTAGAGCCAGCCATATCAAAATATCACTCCCTATCCACTCTGTCATAACCATGAAGGAATTTAAAAACTGTCACCATATCCCCCTCAATCTTCTACCTTCGAGTGATGGTAAGTCTAATTCCCTCAGCCTCTCGTCATAAGAGAGATTGCGTATTTATGGCACTAGTTTTGTGGCAAGTTTCTGAACTTTTTCCAGCTTAACTACATGCTCTTTCAAGTGCGGATTCCAAAAGGGGGCTGAATATTCAAGCTTTTGCCTCACATAGGTTACATTAATATTTCTGAACATTTCCTTTTCCATGTGCCTGAAGGCTACCCTTACATTTGCTAAGAAAGCAGATGCTCCCCTTACTATGCCATTTATATGCATTTCTGGAGACAAATCTTCCAGTATATTTACTCGAAGATCTCTCTCATTCTCTGTCTCTTGAAGTTCTGCTCCTGCTATTGAGTATTCAAGCTTGGGCGTTCTTGCACTTGTACCCATTCTCATTACCTTACATTCTGAAGTATTGAATTTCATCAGCCACTTTTCTGACCACTCATGCAGACTATTTAGATCTTCCTGAAGTTGTCTACCATTGTTCTCGTTTCTTACTGTCTTCAAAATCTTTGCATTATCTGCAAACATATTCATGAATGAATTTACCTACTCTGGTAGGTCATTTACATAGATGAGGAATAAAAGTGCCCTTAAAACAGAACCCTGTGGAACGCCACTACTAATTCTTCTCCATTCAGACACTGAGTGTCTTACTCTAACCCTCCGTTCCCTTCCTTTTAAGTAAGATTTTATCCATTACAAGAGATTTCCGCCTATTCTCGCCATTGCTCACAGCTTATTAATAAGTCTCTCATATGGGACCGTATCAAATGCCTTCTGGAAATCTAGGAATATGCAATCTGCCCAGCCCTCTCTTTCCTGTAAGATTCGGCTTACCTCATCATAAAATTCTAATAAGTTTGATACTGTTGATCTACCCTCTCTGAAGCCATGTTGTCTCTCTGACAAAAGTTGAAGGATTTCAAGGTAAGAGAAATTTGTTTGCTTACTAGTTTCTCCATAACTTTGCAAACCATGCTGGTCAAGGAAACAGGTCTGTTGTTTAGAGCTGTATCCCTCCTTCCCTGTTTGAAGATAGGTACCACGTTTGCTTGTTTCCAACATGTTGGCAACTCCCCTGATTCCAGCGGCTTTTCAAATATGATACATAGTGCCGCCAGTATTGATTCAGCACATTTCTTAAGCACATAAGGGGATATATCATCAGGGCTTGTAACTTTATGCTCCATCAATGCTTTGCATACCTCTGTGGGTGAAAAGATGATGTTCTATAATACCAGCCCATGAGCTCCTATCTCTGCAATCTGAGGGGGAGGAGTATTTTTTGTTGTAAGTACTGACTGAAACTCCTTGTTAAAATTCTTCGCAGATCTCTTCATCCATCTCAGTGATGCTTCCATCCGCTCTCTTTAACTTTAAAACCTGTTCTTTGACCTTCAGTTCTCCTGCTATGAAGCTGTGGAAAAGTTTGGGATTTTCTTTAAGCTTCCTGGGGATATCCCTTTCATAGTCTCTCTCTGCCTCTCTTCTTTTACTTAGGTAATTATTTCATGCTCTTTTATAAGTCTGCCAGGTATTAATGCGTTTTCTCCTCCTATACCTTATCCAGCATTTGTCTCTCTATACCTAATCTCTCTTACACTAATTATTACAGCATTTCTCTCTGGCATGAGTAACTCCTATTTTGGTGGAAGGTGTGCAACAATCTACTATCTTTCCATATTTCTCACAAACGATGTCGTACATTTCTTGTAGAGATTTGTTGTTAAATAAGGTCTTCCAGGCAATAACTGGAAAAAGCTAATTAATTTTGATGTAATCTTCTTTTGTATAGTTCCTCCTCATGTCCTCAGTGCCTCTGCTTTCAGGCAGAACATCTTCGATGATATACTCCATCCACAACATACAGTGATCACTCTTTCCATTTGGTGGTTCATATTCGATTTTGTCAGTGTCCAACACATTGTCTCTGAATACTAGATCAAGCAGTAATGGCTCATCCCTCTCCTCATTGGTTCCAATACATTCTGGTGTAGGAAATTCCCTTGTACGCAATCTAGGAATGTTGCCCAGAATGAGTCCTCCCCACTGTGTGGGTCAACATTTATCCAATCTCTATGATTAAAATCTCCCATAATCAAAATCCTACATTTTCTTTTCCGTTCAATAGTACCTATATGACTTTCCTCATAAACATCTAGCCTATGTTGGTTCCTTGGTGGGTTATACACAACAGTTATTATAATGCTCTTTGACCCGGTATTTATTCGAGCAACAAGAAATTATCTGAACTCACTTTTCTATATCAGAGTTTTATCTCTTCAACCTGATATCTTTCTATTATGAACAGTGTGTGTGTGATTACCTAATTGTGATTACCTAATTGTGTTTACGGGAAAGAGCCCAAAGCTCGTATCTTCCCGTCTCCTGATCGGCTCCATTTTATACTTAGTGATACTTATCATACCTGTCCTTAAAACTATGGATTGAGATAGCATTAACTACCTCCTCGCTTAGCCAATTCCAATTATCAACTACTCTTACACTGAAAAAGTATTTCCTTACATCCTGCAAAGAAGTTTTCTTACGAAGCTTCAAACTATGACCTCTAGTTCTAGAGCCAGCCATATCAAAATATCGATCCCTATCCACTCTATCATAACCATGAAGGAATTTAAAGACTGTCACCATATCCCCCCTCACTCTTCTAGCTTCGAGTGATGGTAAGTCTAATTCCCTCAGCCTCTCAGTGTGATTACCTAATTGTGATTACCTAATTGTGTTTACGGGAAAGAGCCCAAAGCTCGTATCTTCCCGTCTCCTGATCTTTTCCATTTTATACTTAGTGATACTTATCATACCTGTCCTTAAAACTATGGATTGAGATGTGTGTGTGTGTGTGTGTGTGTGTGTGTGTGTGTGTGTGTGTGTGTGCGTGTGTGTGTGTGTGTGTGTGTGTGTGTGTGTGTGTGTGTGTGTGTGTGTGTGACACGGGATGGGCAAAGAAATTTCCCTTCATCATATATATATATATATATATATATATATATATATATATATATATATATATATATATATATATATATATATATATATATATATATATATACGCACACACACTTAAGCACTAGAAGAATATTCCGATCCTGGAAATAAAATAGGTTTGCAAACCTATAATTAGTATATATTTCGCTATTTTCTGACCCAGCTGAAAAACAGAGAATATTTACTGATATTGCTGGATTATTACATATAATTCTTTTATGATCATATGCTGAACAATGTTATTTCTGATTTTTAAATTATTTTCGAAAGAATGATCATACTTATTAGTAGTTATCGTTACTATTGCTAATATTAATGCAATTCCTTTTCATATTGGTGTTAGGAAAAAGATTTTGTTATTGATTAGCAAGTCATTTGTAAAAGCGAAAAATAATGGCCGAAATTTTATTCATTTTATGTTTCTATTCATGTCATTGTTCGTTTATAGCTTATATTTGAGGGTTTGGGTATTAGCCAGTAGTTTTTAGTGGTTTCCTTGAAGTAAATTCCTGGAGCAGTGATGGAAGGTTTCCAAAATGTGATTGTCTTTATCTGAGAGGTAGATTAATAAGGGCGCAAATCATAGAATCACTCATGACCTCTGCATTTTCTTATATTAATCATTTCAGTAGCTTCATCTTTCGTTGTTTTCCTTTA
>JAXCGZ010017459.1:0-64684 GCA_037179515.1 Halocaridina rubra | reverse complement strand
TTATTCTTGCTCGTTATCCTCACTTTGGTGGCCATTAATTATATTGAATTATGCATATATTTTCTGTATGTTGCTGTATAATTCTGTTTGTGCATTCTGCGTTTCTCTGAGCTTTACTTTTGCATATAATGTACTCTGTGCTGCCATACTGTGAGTTGTGTGTTAGTATGCTGCAATGTTTTATCAATATGTACACCTCCCTGTAAACTATGTTCAATTCTTGGTTTTGTATCCATTTGAAGCATTATTTGTATGAACTCATGTAATGTCTGACGCCTTGGCGCAATAAATTAATAAAATAAATAAAATAATCTCTCTCTCTCTCTCTCTCTCTCTCTCTCTCTCTCTCTCTCTCTCTCTCTCTCTCTCATTTCTTTAAAAAAAAAAGAAATAAAACTTAGGTTTATTACCTTTAAAATGAGCACTGTAATGAACGTGATGAAGACTAAAGCAATACTTGTATTTACATAATTATATGAAAAATTTCTACCTAATTCCTGTTTAAGAGAGACATTACAAAGGATTCGTGGAAAGGAAATTAATGGTCTTTTAACTCATTAACGTTTTTATTAAAAGTGCATTATTATATTTATCATTTGCTGCCCCAAACAACTCATCAGCTTGTAAAGTAACTGATGTATGCGTTGTTTGTAAGACTATTCTCCTTTTAATATAAATATATTCTATATAATGTAAGTGAAATGAAACGAGAGAGAGAGAGATCTTTAATTAACTCTTGTTCATTCAACCAAAACTACATTATATATTGTAAAAATAATGGTTTAATTACAAATTCGTAATAATAATGATATTAATGATAATAATAATAATAAGATCTAATTAGAATTTTTGGAATAGACATCATGAGAGTAATGCAGAGGTGTATTAAAACCCAGCAGAGAGCTGGATATTCATTACACATCTTTTATAATCCCTTCACATCTGACAGGTCATTACACTCTCCATCTGTTTCTCTTTACAGCCTGATAAAGGCTGTTTTATTTTATCATTTTTTGGTCCATCCTGTTGTCACAATAATCTTAAAAAAAAAAAAAATTGGGGGGGGCGTTATTCGCGAATTCCGAATTTTTTACTATTATTTTGGGGGGGGGCGTTATTGCAATTTCGCATATAAAAAAATCGCGTATAAAAGGAACAAGGTGTATATATATATATATATATATATATATATATATATATATATATATATATATATATATATATATATATATATATATATATATATATATATATATATATACAGCATATATATATATATATATATATATATATATATATATATATATATATATATATATATATATATATATATATATATATATTTATATTTATATTTATATTTATATTTATATTTATATTTATATTTATATTTATTTATATATATATATATATATATATATATATATATATATATATATATACCCGGTATATATATATATATAGTGTTCCCCCGGTTATTCGCGTTTCTTGGTTCGTGTTCTCACTGTATCGCTTTTTTTTTTTTTTTTTTTTTTTTTTTTTTTTTTTTCACCAGGATGAACCAAAAAATTAGAAAATAAAACAGACTTTATCAGGTTGTAAAGAGAAACAGAGATGGAGTGTAATGACCTGTCAGATGTGAAGGGATTATAAAAGATGTGTAATGAATATACAGCTCTCTGCTGGGTTTTAATATACCTCTGCATTACTTTCATGATGTCTATTCCAATAATTCTGCATAGATATTATTATTATTATTATTATTTTATAATCATTGGCAACAATAATTTTCCTTTGATGATGAATGTGGAGATTATTATCATCATCTTCATTATTATTATTATTAAGGGCTCATCATTGTTTGTACATCTGTTGGTTTATTTACTTTTAGTAATTGTGTAAAGTGCCCATCCCCAGTTGGTTGGGACAAAGAGAGTGTGGGGGGTTGCGTAGAATAGAATGTTGGAGAGAGAGAGAGAGAATCTTTAAGTAACTCTTGTTCATTCAACCAAATCTACATTATTTATAGTAAAAATAATGGTTTAATTATGAATTCGTAGTAATAATGCTGATAATAATAATAATAATAATAATATTGATCATAATAACAATAATAATCTCCCCAATCATCATCAAAGGAAAATTATTGTTGCCAATAATAATAATAATAATAATAATAATAATAAGATCTAAGGAGAATTTTTAGAATAGACATCATGAAAGTAATGCAGAGGTATAGTAAACCCAGCAGAGAGCTGGATATTCATTACACATCTTTTATAATTCCTTCACATCTGATAGGTTATTACACTCTCCATCTCTGTTTCTCTTTACAGCCTGATAAAGGCCGTTTAATTTTATCATTTTTGGCCTGTCCTAGTGTCATAATCATCTAAAAAAAAAAAAAAAAAATTTTTTTTTTTTTAGGCTGATCCTACTTCGCGGTTTTCCTGGTTTGCGCCGGGTCCCGGAACCGAAGTACCGCGATAAAGGGGGTTAAGACTGTATATATATATATATATATATATATATATATATATATATATATATATATATATATATATATATATATATATATATATATATATATATATATATAAAGTGCTCCCTCATTTACCACGGGGATTCGGTTCCGGGACTCACTGCTATAGGTAAAAATATCGCGAAGTAGGAGCACCATATTTATTATAGGTATTTTACATTTATTTTTACCTTTGCTGTATAAACCCCCCCCCTGCACTGTTAACAAACCACCCTTTTCTTTATTGATAACAGCGAGCAAGCGTAAATTTATATCAACATGATATTATGAAGATTGAAAAAGAGCATTAAGACCAAACAGCAAACAAACTTTCGATATAATATCTTCAGGGAAATAGCGTGTAGAGAATATATATATTTCATTTAAATTTCCCCATGTACAGTACGATATACGTTTTCTTTGTAATGACTTTTATATGTTTTCTTTTTCTCTCAGCTGACTTTATTTACGTTAAGATTTCATGCAGCGTGTTCGTTAGATAGAATAATGTTAAGAACCAAGGAATATTAATAATACTATAATCTTAAAAATTATATAAACCTCAAATAGGGTGAGTAAATAAATATTTTATGAGTAAGATATTGTGCCTAAATAAACATCAGCTGATTTGGAAGTGGCAAAACGTTTTGGTTTGAGATTCGTTCTTCTGCATTCTCATCCTCTTCTACTGCTTAATGTGATTGAATATTATGAAGAGAATTGAAAAAAAGCATTAAGAAAAAACAGCAAACAAAATTGCGATATAATATCGTCAGGGAAATAGCATGCGAAGTTGTATCAGCTGATACGGAAACGCCAAAACGTTTGCAGATAGAGATTCATTTCCCGCATCCTCCTCCTATTCTACTGCTAAATGCGATCAAATATTATGAAGAGAATTAAAAAAAAAGCATTTAGAACAAACAGCAAGCAAACTTTTGAAATAATATCGTCAGGGAAATAGTGAGCGAGGGTGTATCAGCTGATACAGAAGCGCCAAAACATTTGCGTTTACAGATAGAGGTTCGTTCTCCCGCATCCTCCTCCTCTTCTACCGCTTAATGCGATCGAATATTGTGAAGAGAATTGAAAAAAAGCATCATGAACAAACAGCAAACAAACTTTCAATATAATATCGTCAGGGAAATAGAGTGTAGAGAATATATATATACAATGATCCCTCATTTATCGCTGTGGTTCAGTTCCAGGACCGGCCGCAATAGGTGAAAATCTGCAAAGTAGGATCACAATATATACATAGATATTTTGCATTTATTTTTACCTTTACTGTATAAACCCTCCCTACACGGATAAAAAACCACCTTTTACTTTATTAATATCAGCGTGCAAGCGTAAATTTATATGAAAGTGATAGGTAATCTTACCGTGAATGAGGTGATGATGACGTGTTTACACTCCAGAGGATATTATTCCGCAGCCAATGACAACGTTACGGCTGCTTTTTGCAAGAGAAGAACATGGTAATGGGGAGTTGCTGTCGCTGTTCTTCTTTTGTTGGAAGATGGTCTTGTAAGGAATCATGGCATCATCGAGAAGATTGCAGAAGGTCACCGAACGAACCATATTATAGTCATGTTCTTGCGAGAGTTGTTGGACTGTTTTCACATGTTCATACATGGCTACCAGATGTTCGAGTGTAAGGCCAGGTTCTTCGATTTCCTTATGTGTTTCCTCTTCCTCGCTCGCTGATTTTGTCATTTCCTCCAAGTCCTCATCAGTCAAAGGCTGCGAGTGGCAGTCGATCAGTTCATTCACGTCTTTGTGAGTCATATCTTCAAAGCCTTCTCCTCCTAGAAATGCAGCCAACTTCACAGCTCTCGCAATTGCCGAGTTATGGACTTGGTCAGGAGCGAATCCCTTTTAGTCGTAGATGACTTCGGGCCACAATTTCTTCCAGCTGGCATTGATTGTGGCCGACTTCATCTCTTTGATTGCATTCTGAATATTTTGAAGGCATGTAGCAATCAAGTAGTTAAGCCAGTAAGTCTTCAGTGAGAATTCTTTGTCCAAATCCATGGATTCAACCAGGTTCGCCAGGGCATTTCGTGTGTAGAGGGCCTTGAACGCACAAATAACGCCTTGATCCATAGGCTGAATCAGTGATGTATTCAGCGGCAGGAACTCTACTTGAACACCGTCATATTCAAGATTAGTTGCGTGGCCACCAGCATTATCCATCAAAAGAAGGACTTTAAATTCAAGACCGTTTTCTGCAAGATAAATTTTGACCTGAGGGAGAAATCATTGGTGAAACCAGTCCGATGTGAGGCTTTTCGTGATCCAGGCCTTAGGGTTATGCATCCAATAACTGGCAGCAGTTTCTTATTATTCTTTGAAGCCCTAGTGTTATTAGACTTGTAGATAAGCCCTGGCTCTAACATGAAGCCCGCAGCATTCCTGCACATGATGAGGGTAATGCGGTCTTTGTGTGCTTTAAATCCCTGGGCTTTAGCTTCTTCCTTGAAGAGAAAAGTGCGAGCCGGCATTCTTCTCCAAAAGAACCCAGTCTCATCCATGTTAAAGACTTGCTCAGGAGCATATTCCCCTTCAGTGATAATTTTCTTAAAGTCGTTGTTCACATAATCTTCAGCTGCAGCTGTATCTGCAGAGGCAGCTTCGCCATAAACTGAAACGCTCTTTAGGCCATAGCGTTTTTGGAATTTGGGAACCATCCCTTCCTCGCCACGAACGATTGTTTCCTAGGTGGAGAATTGCTGGAGGGTCCTGGTTGTGGGTGGTCGATATCTTCTCTCTCCTCCTCTCCACGGTCGCCACTGTCGTCGTCGGATTTGTTTGCAGCGTATGTATCGTACAGCTTCTTCGACTTTGTTTGTATGATATTGCTGTCTACTTTGATGTACTTCTTTTTGCAATCTGCAATCCACAGGGCCAAAGCAGATTCCATCCATAATATTATCTTATTGCGGGGTGTTACAACCCTCTTCGCTGATTTACTAAATGAAATAGTTGCTGTTATCCTGATATTTGCCTCATCCTTTATGATGTATCGAACAGTAGATTTGTTGAGGCCAAAAAGGCGGCCGACATCCGCAAACCTTCTTCCTTCCTTCAGCAAATCTAACAGTTTTACCTTATCTGCTATGGTAGCATCTTCCATTGCCGCTTACGCTTACTACCAAAAGACTTAGAAGATGAAGGACGCTTGGGAGGCATTTCAGAGGTTGAAAAAAGTGAGTAAAAAAAATCTCAAGCCCAACGTATTAAGAAGCACAACGCGAATGACGCACGTGTGAGTTAGACTGAACGGATGAGGCGAGACTATGGAAGATGCTGGGAGAATCAAGCTTCTATCCAAAAAAACAATCAGACCCCATTATACAGAGAATACAGAAAAACAATTTTGTGATTCGTCGTCTTCCACCATTTCAGCCAATAGCATCCCATGAACTATATCACGTAGGTGCGAACCTTTGCGTTTTCCAAGACGCCAATACAGTGTACGCTATCGTAAAGTAGTTCACATGGTGCAATACTGTGTGTTATATGTTTAAATTTATGTTTTTTAGTATTTTTTACTGTTTTATTATTCTTAGGCTAGGAAATACTTTTTTTTATCAATAAAATAATGAACATACTGGAAATTTTATTATGTACTAGGTCACGTAGGTGCGACCCTTTTCATTTTCCGAAACGCTGATACTGGTATCGTATTTTGCATGGTGCAGTACTGTGAGTTACATGTTTAAATTTATGTTTTTTACTATTTTTTACTGTTTTATTATTCTTAGGCTAGGAAATAAATTTTTTTTTATCAATAAAATAATGAAAATACTGGAAATATTAACGTGCTAGCTCACGTAGGTGTGACCCTTTGCGTTTTCCGAAACACCGATACCAGTATTGTACTTTCTATGGTGCAGAGTTACGTGTTTAAATTTATGTTTGTTTACTATTCCTTACTATTTTATTATTCTTAGGCTGGAAAATAAAGTTTTTTATCAATAAAATTTTTTTATTTTTTTATTAATAAAATAATGAAAATACTGAACATTTTAATTTTTTAGTATTTTAATATTCTCGCATATACCCAGGAAAAAAAAAAAGCTCGCCAAAAAAAAACGCGATGCACTGATATTCGCAATAGGTGAACCGCAATATAGCAAGGGGTTAATATATATATATATATATATATATATATATATATATATATATATATATATATATATATATATATATATATATACATACAGTGTTCCCCCGGTTATTCGCGTTCTCACTGTATCGCAGTTTTTTTTGGATAAATTATTATTTTATTTTATGGGTATATGCAAAAATATTAAAATATTAAAAAAAAAAAAATTGTCAGTATTTTCATTTTTTTATTGTGAAAAAACATATTTCATTATCTAATTGATAAAAAAAATTTATTTCCCAGCCTACGAATAATAAAACAGTAAAAAATAGTAAAAAACATAAATTTAGATAGATAGATAGATAGATAGGTACTTTTATGGACCACCTCTTTTGAAAAGAATAATCTTTACAAAAGGAATATTTGGTCCAAATTACAATTAGTAAATACAATAGATTTTGTACAATCATCAAATAAGTAAATGACTTTTAAATTAATATACATTGTACTAATAACTGAATGATATACGTACGTACAGTATAACTCACAGTATTGCATCATGCGAAATAGTGTTCGATAGCGTACAATGTATTGGGGTCGCAGCTACGTGAGCTAGCATATATATTTATATTTCCAGTAGTTTCATGATTTTCTTGATAAAAAAAAACGTATTTCTTAGCTTAAGAATAATAAAACAGTAAAAAATAGTAAACAGTATTGCACCATGTAAAATACGATACCGGTAGCAGTGTTTCGGAAAACGCAAAGGCTCTCACCTACGTGACCTTGTGAATATTAAAATTTTCATTATATTATTGATAAAACAAGTATTTCCTAGCCTAAGAATAATAAAACAGTAAAAAGTAGTAAAAAACATAAATTTAGATATACGTACGTACAGTATAACTGGCTAGTACAGTGGTAACGTGCTGGCTTCGCATTCACGAGGTCGAAAGATCGGTTCCCGTCCAAGACCGAGGGTTTAAGCTGTTTACTGGCAATAACTGCTGTGGTTGGACACCACAGTGGGGGGTTGGGGTTTGCCCCGGCTGACGAATACCCATTGTATAATGAAATGGAAATAAAGGTTTATTATTATTATTATTATTATTATTATTATTATTATTATCATCATGCGAAATAGCAGTCCAATGCCGGTCCCAAGCCCGGAAAAATGGGGAGGGTTGGCGTCAGGAAGGGAATCTGGCTGTAAAACCCTTTTTTGCCAAAACCCATGGATAGCAGTTGAGAGAATACCGAAGATGGCCAGGGCGTATCCCGCTCACGCGACGCACAGAGGAGCCCGACCTCTGTTGAAACTGGACGAGGGTTACCGTATCAATATGGACGGGTGCGGCTAAAGAAGCGAGTCCATACCCTGAGGATTGCTACTCTTAACATCGGTAGCATGACCGGTAGAGGAAGAGAAGTTGCGGATTTGATGGAGAGAAGGAAGATTAACATACTGTGTGTACAAGAGACAAGATGGAAAGGAAATAAAGTGCGAGATTTGGGTGGAGGCTACAAGTTGATATGCAGTGGAACGGATGAGAGAGGAAGAAATGGAGTGGGTATGGTGTTAGACCCCCAAACCAAGGAGGAGCTGGTGGAGGTGGTGAGGAAGAGCAGCAGGATTTTGAGGATCAAGTTGGTATATGATCAGGAAGCAATAAACGTGATCAGCGCATATGCCCCCCAAGTTGGGTGCGATGACGTAGAGAAGGAAACGTTCTGGCAAGAAATGGACGAAGTACAGAGGGAGGTCCCGCCGGGGGAGAAGTGTGTCGTGGGCGGCGACTTAAACGGGCATATAGAACATGACAACGATGGAGTGAGACGAGTTCATGGAGGCAAAGGTACTGGAGTGAAAAACCAGGAGGGGGAGAGCGTGCTGGATTTTACCATAGCATTTGACATGGCGATCCTGAACACCTTCTTCATGAAAAACAGCTACCGGACAAACAGGAGTGGTCCCAGACAGAGTCAAATTGACTTCCTCCTGTATTGAAGAGAAAACATCTGAAAAGTGGAAGACTGTAAAGTACTACAAGGAGAGAGTGTGGGAGCGCAGCACAGCCGAGTTGTGGCGAAGCTGGTTGTAAGGACGCGAAGGACCGGAGTCGAGAGGGGAGAACCTAGGATCATGTGGTGGAAACTCAAGGATGAGTTGGTGCGGCAGGAGTTCAAGAGGAAAGCACTACAAAGGATAGAAGAGGCGGAGGAGGTGGATCAGTGGTGGAAAAGGAACAGTGAAGTGATCAGGAGTACGGCAGAGGAAGTCCTCGGAAAGTCATCTGGAAAGAAGCCGAGAAACGGAAAAGAGTCTTGGTGGTGGTCCTCAAATTGCAAAGAGATGAAGAAAGCTTACGACAAGGAAAGAACAGAGGAGGGTAAAGCTATGTTGAAAGATGCAAATAAGGAGGCGAAGAGGGCTGTAGCACAGGCACGTGCAGCAGCACTGCAGGATATGTATGAGAACCTTGAAACAAAGGAGGGACAGAAGAGAATCTATAAATTAGCAAAAGAAAGGAACAGATCGACAAAGGACCTAACATCAATAAAGCAAATCAAGGATAAGAACGGAAGAGTGCTTACTGACCCCGACATGATTAAAATGCGGTGGAGGGACTACTACGAAGAACTTCTAAATCAGGAAAATCCAAGAATACGAAGAGGTGAAGGAGTGGGAATGGAGGGAGAGGTAGACCCTGTGAGTGAGGCGGAAGTCAGAGAAGCGTTGAAGATGATGAAAAATGGAAAGTCAGTAGGGCCAGACCAGATTCCTGCAGAGGTATGGAAGAGTTTGGGCGGAGAAGGGATACGGGTGCTGACAAAGTTCCTGTACATGGTGATGAAGGAAGAGACTATCCCGAACGAATGGAGAGATAGTATAATGGTAGCGATTTTCAAAGAAAAGGGAGACATCCAGAGTTACAACAACTATAGAGGAATTAAGCTAACATCTCACACTATGAAACTGCTGGAAAGAGTGTTGGATAAAAGGCTGAGGGAGGAGACAGAAGTTTGTAGTGAGCAGTTTGGTTTTATGAAAGGTCGAGGAACAATGGATGCAGTATTCGCAATGAGGCAGACAATGGAAAAATATAGAGATAAGCAAAGAGGGCTGTACATGGCGTTTATTGACCTGGAAAAAGCTTATGATCGGGTCCCGAGAAGCGAGGTGTGGAGGAGTATGAGGTCGAAGGGAGTGAAGGAGAAGTATGTCAAGATAGTTCAGGACATGTACAGGGAAGCCACAACAAGAGTTGGAAGTACAGTTGGCACTACAGAGCCTTTTCAGGTGAAAGTTGGACTCCATCAGGGATCAGCTCTTATCCCCTATCTATTTAACCTTCTCATGGATGTGATGGTGGAGGAGGTGACAAAGGAGGCACCATGGAGCATGCTTTTGCAGACGATATTGTTTTGGTCTCTGAGAGCCGTGAAGAATTGCAAGAGAGGTTGGAGCTATGGAGGGGTTTGCTGGAGGATTACAGACTGAAGGTGAGCAGACAGAAAACAGAGTACCTGGAGTGCAATGTGACACAAGGAGGCGACCTGTTCATGCAAGACCACAAGCTCCCAAAGGCGGATGCCTTCAAATACCTCGGATCCTACGTAACGAAGGATGGAGACCTAGAGAGAGAGATTGATCATAGGATCCAGGTAGCGTGGAACAGCTGGAAGAGAACATCAGGAGTGCTATGTGACAAGAAAATCAGTGCTAGAGTGAAAGGAAAAGTGTACAAGTCAGTTGTGAGACCAGCGTTGCTGTACGGAGCAGAGACGTGGCCGGTGAAAAAGGTTCAAGAGAGGAAGATGGATGTCGCAGAAATGAGAATGCTGAGGTGGATGTGTGGGGTGACGAGGGAGGACAGGATACGAAATGACCGAATCAGAGGTACAGTGAAGGTGGTGGAGGCGTCGGCGAAAGCGCAGGAGAGGAGATTACAGTGGTTCGGTCATGTGAAGAGGAGAGAAGAAGACTACGTGGGTGTGAGAGTGATGGAGATGGACGTGCAGGGCAGACGTAGATGAGGAAGACCTAAACTACGGTGGAAGGACCGACTGAAGGAGGATCTCAGAGAGAGACAGCTGGGGGAGGAGCAAGTGATGGACCGGAACCAGTGGAGACAACTAGTGAAGAGATGCGACCCCATATGAAAATGGAAGAAGAAGAGTGTCCGATAGCTACGTGAGCTAGCATATTCATAAATTTAGATATACGTGTGCACGTACAGTATAACTCACAGTATTGCATCATGCGAAATAGTGTCCGATAGCTACGTGAGCTAGCATATATATTTATATATCCAGTAGTTTCATAATTTTATTGATAAAAAAACGTATTTCTTAGCCTAAGAATAATAAAACAGTAAAAAATAGTAAACAGTATTGCACCACGTAAAATACGATACTGGTATCAGTGTTTCGGAAAACGCAAAGGCTCTCACTTACGTGACCTAGTGAATATTAAAATTTTCATTATTTTATTGATAAAACAAGTATTTCCTCGCCTAAGAATAATAAAACAGTAAAAAATAGTAAAAAACATAAATTTAGATATATGTACTTACAGTATAACTCACAGTATTGCATCATGCGAAATATGTAGTGTCCGATAGCTACGTGAGCTAGCGTATATATTTATATTTCCAGTAGCTCTCACCTACGTGAGATAGTTCATGGAATGCTAAGTGTAAACGTAAAAATTATTGTAAAATACTATACCTATGTATGTCACGTCATCATCACCTCATTCATGGTAAGTTTTCTTATCACTTTCATAAAAATTTACGTTGCTTGCTGTTATTTATAATATAAATGGTGTTTTTTTTAACAGTGCAGGGAGGGTTTATACTGTACATAAACTTAAAAATAATTGTAAATGAGTATGTCATGTAATTACCACTTCATTCACCGTAATTTTATCTATCACATTCATATAAATTTACGTTGCATGCTGTTATTTATGAAGTAAAGGGTGGTTTGTTAACAGTACAGGGAGGGTTTATATAGTGTAAATGTAAAAATAAATTAAAATATCTATGTACAGATAAGCTGATCCTACTCCGCGGTTTTCCTGGTTTGCGCCGGGTCCCGGAACTGAACTACCGCGATAAGGGGGGGAACACTGTATATATATATATATATATATATATATATATATATATATATATATATATATATATATATATATACACACCTTGTTCCTTTTATACGCGATTTTTTTACACACGAAAAACAATAGTAAAAATTCTAATTTCGTGAATAATGCCCGGCAAATTTTTAATTTTTTTTATTTATTTATTTTTTTTCACTTCCACGAGTACAAAGAGGATTACAATAAGAAAAGATCATCATCATTATATATATATATATATATATATATATATATATATATATATATATATATATATATATATATATATATATATGTATATAAATATATATATATATATATATATATATATATATATATATATATATATATATATATATATATATATATATATACACCTAGTTCTCAGAATAACGCCTAGATAGGTTCTCAGAAGTGTCGGGTAAATGGAAAATCGCGTGAAAAAAAGTCATTTTCCATAGGAAAGGCATTGATACGTTCCAAACCTTACATAGACACACCATGCCAAAGATATAAGATAAGTAAAAAACATATTTTATTACTACATAGCAAAGCAGAAAGCCCTGTATCTATTTTTAAGAGTATGCAAAAGATATTCATATTCACTTTACAGCTAGAAATTAACATACATTACTGTACTCTACTCTATTATGCAGTGGGCAACAGTCATATAGTACACTGGGACATGCATGGTGGCCGTGAGCAAGTAACTTATGCGGTAGAAGAGGAGGAGGATGCAGGAGAATGAACCTTTATCTGCAAATGTAAACAAAGATAAGATAAAAATTATAAATAACCAAAGCAAGACTAAAAAAACAAAAACAAAATAATTAATTATTCAGTGCCTAAATCTACCATATGACAGATTAAAAAAACTTAATCTACATTCTCTAGAGAGGCGCAGAGTTAGGGGGGATATGATTGAAGTGTATAAATGGTTTAAAGGGATTAACAAGGGTGATAATAATAAAGTTTTAAAAATTCATGATCAAACCAGAACTTGTAATGGGTATTGAATGGATTTAAGCTTGATAAATTTGGGTTCAGAAGGGGAATTGGTGAAAATTATCTTGGTAATACCGTAGGGTATTCCTAGTAGAATAATAAAAGCCAATACCTTAGACACCTTCAAATGTAGATTAGATAGACATATGACAGAGGTAGGGGGGGTGTATATATAATGTATAATGATGATGATCTTTTCTTATCGTAATCCTCTTTGTACTCGTGGAAGAAGCGTCTGCGGGTGCTTATTTACTTTAAATTTTTTTTTTTTTTTTTTTTTTGGGGGGGGGGATTATTTGCGAAATTCGAATTTTTTACTATTATTTTTTGGGGGGGTTATTGCAATTTTGCAGATATAAAAATTTCACATAAAAGGAACAGGGTGTGTATATATATATATATATATATATATATATATATATATATATATATATATATATATATATATATATATATATATATATATATATATATATATATATATATATATATACAGTGTTCCCCCGGTTATTCGCGTTTCTTGGTTCGCGTTCTCACTGTATTTTTTTTTTTTTTTTTTTTTTCACCAGGATGGGCCAATAATGATAAAATAAAACAGATTTTATCAGGTTGTAAAGAGGAACAGAGATGGAGAGTGTAATGACCTGTCAGATGTGAAGGGATTATAGAAGATGTGTAATGAATATCCAGCTCTCTGCTGGGTTTTAATATACCTCTGCATTACTTTCATGATATCTATTCCAATAATTCTGCTTAGGTATTATTATTATTATTATTATCATTGGCAACAATAATTTTCCTTTGATGATGATTGTGGAGATTATTATCATCATCATCATTATTATTATTATTAAGGGTTCATCATTGTTTGTACATCTGTTGGTTTATTTACTTTTAATAACTGTGTAAAGTGCCCCTCCCTAGTTGGCTGGGACAAAGATAGTGTGGGGGGTTGGGTGGAATTGAATGTTGAAGAGAGAGAGAGAGCATCTTTAAGTGACTCGTGTTCATTCAACCAAAACTACATTATTTATAGTAAAAATAATGGTTTAATTACGAATTCGGAGTAATAATGATGATGAAAATAATAATAATAATGATAATAATAATAATAATAATAATAATCTCCCCAATCATCATCAAAGGAAAATTATTTTTGCCAATAATAATAATAATAATAATAAGATCTAAGGAGAATTTTTTAGAATAGACATCATGAAGGTAATGCAGAGGTATAGTAAACCCAGCAGAGAGCTGGATATTCATTACACATCTTTTATAATCCCTTCACATATGGCAGGTTATTACACTCTCCATCCCTGTTTCTCTTTACAGCCTGATAAAGGCCGTTTTATTTTATAATTTTTGGCCTGTCCTGGTGTAATAATCATCTTTTTTTTTTTTTTTTTTAATTTATTTATTTTTTTCTTTTTAAGGATGATCCTACTTCGCGGTTTTCCTGGTTCGGGCCGGGTCCCGGAACCAAGCTACCGCGATAAGGGAGGGAACACTGTATATATATATATATATATATATATATATATATATATATATATATATATATATATATATATATATATATATATATATATATATATATATATATATATATATATATATATATATATATTGGCATTTATTATCCTACTAGGAATCCTGTTCCATGCATCAACTACTTTACGGTAATACCAAGCCAATTTTCACCAATTTCCCTTCTGTACTTAAATTTATCAAGCTTAAATCCGTTAACCATTACGAGGTCTGGTTTGATCATGAATTTTTAAAACTTTATTAATATCACCCTTGTTAATCCCTTTAAACCATTTACACACCTTAATCATATCCCCCCTAACTCTGCGCCTCTCTAGAGAATGCAGATTAAGTTTTTTTAATCTGTCATATGGTAGATTTAGGCATTGCATAATTAGTTTTTTTCTCGTTTTTTAGTCTTGCTTTGGTTATTTACAATATTTATTTTATCTTTGTTTACATTTGCAGATAGAGGTTCGTTCTCCAGCATCCTCCTCCTCTTCTACCACATATGTTACTTGCTCACGGCCACCATGCATGTCCCAGTGTACTGAATGACCGTTGCCCACTGCATAATAGAGTACAGTACAGAAATGTATGTTAATTTCTAGCTGTAAAGTGAATATGAATATCTTTTGTATACTCTTAAAAATAGATACAGGGCTTTCTGCTTTGCTACGTAGTAATAAAATATGGTTTTTTACTTATCTTATATCTTTGGCATGGTGTGTCTATGTAAGGTTTGGAACGTATCTATGCCCTTTATCATTGTTTCCTATGGGAAATGACTTGTTTTTTCACGCAATTTTCCATTTGCATGACAGTTCTGAGAACCTGTCCAGGCGTTATTCTGAGAACTAGGTGTATATATATATATATATATATATATATATATATATATATATACAGTTATCCCTTGTTTATCACGGGGTTCGGTTCCGGGACCGGCCGCGATAGGTGAATTTCCGCGAAGTAGGAACACTTAAAAAAAAAAAAAAAAAAAAATTTTTTATATATGATTATGACACCAGGACGGGCCAAAAATTGTAAAATAAAACAGCCTTTATCAGGCTGTAAAGAGAAACAAGAGATGGAGGGTGTAATAACCTTGACGTGATGTTATCCCTCTAGATGACACCACTTTGACGTAGTGTTTATCGTCACTACGTTACTTTTAGTACCAGAAGGGTGCAAGGTAAGAATGGACAAGCGGTGTTTCCTTGATCTTAATTTATTCTAACATCTTCGACGCCTCAATGCCCCCCACCCTATGACTATCAAAATCTATGATCTATTCGTGCCTCTGGTACTATTCTGGCTAACTGTCGCTCTCTGGCTGCCATGGGGATGCTTGAAATACCCCAAAGGGCAGGGTGTGTCGCTTAATCTACTTCTGCCAATTGCCTTCAGGTTCAAAGAGAGGTGCTCCCTCTTGGGGGAAGAGTTATTTCAGCTGACCTATAGAACGGAAGAGTTTAGGTCAGTGCGTGACTATTGGGTATCCCTCTAGGGCATATAGGGTTACTTGTGGTTTTGGGCAGGGCCGAATTCTGGGTCTTTCCCACACTCTTGAGGCACTTGACGCCGGGTGGCTAAGCCCAGGTGCTAAAGTACCTGGGTTCAGCCAGATGCTAAGCCCTATGGACCCAGCCAGGTGCTAAGCCCCCTGGATCCATTGACCATACCCAGATAAACAACTGGGAGAGTATTCTATTTCTCCCTTGACCTCTAGCCTCTCATGTTTCTCTTCACGACTTGTTACAGTTTCAGATTCTGGCTTCAGCAAGACATCAGTCATGCGACAACCTGTCAGATGTAAAGGGATTATAAAAGATGTGTAATGAATATCCAGCTCTCTGCTGGATTTTAATATACCTCTGCATTACTTTCATGATGTCTATTCCAAAAATTCTCCTTATATCTTACTATTATTATTATTGGCAACAATAATTTTCCTTTGATGATGATTGTGGAGCTTATTATTATTATTATTATTATTATTATTATTATTATCATCATTATTATTATTATCATTATTATTACGCATTTGTAATTAAACCATTATTTTTACAGTAAATAATGTAGTATTGGTTGAATGAACAAGCGTTAATTAAAGACTCTCTCTCTCTCTCTCTCTCTCTCTCTCTCTCTCTCTCTCTCTCTCTCTCTCTCTGTCTCTCTGTCTCTCTCTCTCTCTCTGTCTCTCTCTCTCTCTCTCTCTCTCTCTCTCTCTCTCTCTCTCTCTCTCTCTCCTCTCTCTCTCTCTCTCTCTCTCTCTCTCTCTCTCTCTCTCTCTCTCTCTCTCTCTCTCTCTCTCTCTCTCTCTCTCTCTCTCTCTCTCTCTCTCTCTCTCACATTCTATTCTACCCAACCCCCCCACACTTTTTGTCCCAGCAAACTAGGGAGGGGCACTGTACACAGTTATTAAAGGAAATAACCCAACAGATGTACAAACAATGATGAGCCCTTAATAATAATAATAATAATGATAATAATCTCCACAATCATCATCAAAGGAAAATTATTGCCAATAATAATAATAATAATAAGATCTAAGGAGAATTATTGGAATAGACATCATGAAAGTAATGCAGAGGTATATTAAAACCCAACAGAGAGCTGGATATTCATTACACATCCTTTATAATCCCTTCTCATCTGACAGGTCATTACACTCTCTATCTCTGTTTCTCTTTACAACCTGATACAGGCTGTCGTATTTTATCATTTTTTGGCCCATTATGGTGTCACAATAGTTTATTATTATTATTTTTTTTTTTTTTTTGAATCCGCGATAGGTGAACCGCGAAATAGCGAGGGATATATATATATATATATATATATATATATATATATATATATATATATATATATATATATATATATATAATTAAATAAGCATATTACCATATGTAAAGACATGAATAATTATTACCCCGACTGGGACTTAAACCTAGGACACATAAGTACTGTGCTAAGGTGCTACCAACTACTCCACTGAAGGTCTAAAAGGGAAACAAACCTTACAGCTATATATGCTATACTAGGAATGAATGCATTTTATCTGAATGTTACTCTGTTCATATTAAAGTTTCCCCCAACCTCACTCGTGGCTTCGTTTTCACATTTAATTCAAATCTCAATCTCATTTGGGACCAACAATAATCAAAGAAGCACTTTACCATATGTGAAAACATGAATAATTTTTACCCTAACTGAGACTTAAACCTAGGACACATAATTACTGTGCCTAGGCTCTCCCAACTACACCACAGAAGGTCTAAAAGAGAAACAAACCCTACAGCTATATCTGCTATACTAGGAATGAACGCATTCTATCTGAATGCCACACTGCTCATATTAGTCTCCCCCAACCTCACTCGTGGCTTCGTTTTTGCATTTAATTCAAACTTCAATCTCATTTGGGACCAACAGTAATCAAATAAGCATATTACCGTATGAGAAAACATGAATAATATTTCCCCCGACTGGGACTTGAACCTAGGACACATATTTACTGTGCCAAGGTCCTACCTGTTAGACCTTCTATGATGTAGTTGGTAGCGCCTTGGCACTGTAAGTTTTTGTCCTAGTTTCAAGTCCCAGTTGGGGTAAATATTATTCTTGTTTTCACACTTGGTAATGTGCTTATTTGATTATTGTTGGTCCTAAACGAGATTGAGATTTGAATTAATGCGAAAACGAAGCCACGAGTGATTGTTGGGGGAAACTGTAATATGAACAGAGTGGCATTCAGATTGAATGCGTTCACTGCTTGTATAGCAGATATAACTATAAGGTTTCTTTCCCTTTTAGACCTTCTGTAGTGCATTCGGTAGCGCTTTGGCACAGTAATTATGTGTCGTAGGTTCAAGTCCCAGTCAAGGTAAACATTATTCATGTTTTTACATATGGTAATGTGCTTTTTTGATTATTGTTGGTCCCAAATGAATTTGAGATATGAATTAAATGCGAACACGAAGCCACGAGTTAGGTTGGGGGAAACTGTAATATGAACAGAGTGGCATTCAGATAGAATGCATTCATTACTAGTATAGCAGATGTAGCTGTAAGCTTTTTTTCGTCTTTTAGACCTTCTCTGGTGTAATTGGTAGTACCTTGGCACAGTAATTATGTGTCCTAGGTTCAAGTCTCAATAGGAGTAAAATTTATATATATATATATATATATATATATATATATATATATATATATATATATATATATATATATATATATATATATATATATATATATATATATATATATATATATATATATATATATATATATATATATATATATATATATATATATGCCCAGTTCTCTTTTTATGCATTTTTAAAATCTGCGAAGCTAGAATAACGTTCCCAAAAAATAATAGAAAAAAAATACGAAATACACGAATAACGCCTATGCAAAAAAATTCGAAAAGCAATTTTTCTTTCGTTTCGGAGGCACTTTTCCGCCATGTTGCCAAGTGCTTCAGTGTCTCTTTACCCAGCATACTGTGTGGATATATTGCTTGTTCTAACTGTATTTGTGTTAAGGTTTGTATATCATCAGGAAAAAAGCATGCGAGAGCGCATCATCTGATATAGAGGCGGCAAAACCTTTGCAGATAGAGGTTTGTTCTACTGCTTAATGCGATCGGATATTATGGAGAGAATGAAAAAAAGCATTAAGAACAAACAGCAATTAAACTTGCAATATAATATCGTCAGAGATATAGCGTGCGAGGTGCATCAGCTGATATGGAGGCGGAAAAATGTTTGCAGATTAAGGTTCGTTCTCCCGTATCCTCCTCCTCTTCTTCCACTTAATGCGATCGGATATTATGGAGAGAATGGAAAAAAAGCCTTAAGAATAAACAGCAAACAAACTTGCTATATAATATCGTCAGGAAAAAGTGTGCAAGAGCAAAACTGTTTGCAGATAGAGGTTCGTTCTCCCGCATCCTCGTGCTCACCACCACCTTTCACGTCCCAGTGTATGCCTGTTGCCCACCACATAATAAGAGTGCATTAATTTGTTTACTGTACAGTAAATCTGTATATATTTTATACTCTACACTATTTGCATGTTAATATAAATAACTGGAGGTCTTTCTGCTTTGATGTACTTATAAAATATGTTTTACTTATCTTATATCTTTGGCATATGGTTTCTATATACACTTGTTAAACGTATCTATGCCCATTATCATTGTTTCTTATGGAAAATGACTCGTTATATTATGAGAATTTCACATTACCCGTCACTTCTGAGAACCTATCTTCATGTTATTCTAGGAACTAGATATATATATATAGTATATATATATATATATATATATATATATATATATATATATATATATATATATATATATATATATATATTTCTCTTTTTAAGAGTGTGACACCGGGACAGGCAGAAACTGCCCTCATCAATAAAGGCCCGGGCACGAGAAAATACCAAGACGAAGGAAAAGAAAAAGGTTAAGGGCAAGGCAGAGATGAGGTAATGACACACAAAGGAAAACGACAGACAGAAAAAAACAGTCAAAGTACAGAGGACCCAGAGATATGGAGGACTAGGCTCTGAGATGACGATAGATCTGCTTTTATAAGGATGAAAGGTCATAAGAATTAGGAAAGACAGAAGGAGGAAGAGAGTTCCAGAGTCTGGAGGTAGATGGGAAGAAGCAGTCGTTGCACCGACCAATTCGCGAGCTACAAATCTCCACACAGTACCTGTGAGATGAGGCTGCTTGGCGAGTGTTACGCGGCCTCGGCAGTGGAGGAGGGATGCAACTCGCCAACTCATCAGAGCAGTGATGGATGTAGTAGCGATAGAATAGCGAAAGGGAAGATACCTTACGGCGAAGAGAGAGAGAATCCAGATTAGAAGTAAGAGAAGGATCATTAATGAGTCTGACTGCCTTAGATTCAACCCTATCAAGAAGATAAGTAAAGGAAGAAGCACCCCCAGATGTGTGAGCAGTATTCTAAGCAGGGGCGGATAAGACCTTTGTAAATTTTAAGTAACTGCAATGAGGAAAATTTTTGGATGAAGATTTAGAAATTTGGATTATGTGATACCTCCAAGACAAGTTAGAGGCTATATGGATTCCTAATATATTGATAGAGTTAAGATGGTAAATTTCATTAGTTTCGAAGACAATAGGGTTATCAGGAGGAGAAGAAGATAAAGAGATAGCCAGAAACAGTGTCTTGGAGGCATTGAATTTAACTAAATTTTGAGTGCCCCATTCAGATACTCTCTGCAAATCGGAGTTAAGAGTAGAAGAAAGAGTGATACGAGATTGATTACGAGTAACAGATGAAGGTTGCGAAGGAAAGGCAGAGGAAAAGTGAAGGGTAGAATCATCGGCAAAGGCATGAAGAAGAGAGGAAGATGGGGATTGTAGATCATTGATGAACAGAAGGAAGAAAGTAGGTGAAAGAACAGAGCCCTGTGGAACACCACTGGTAACAGAGAAAGGGCTAGATGTCGCGCCATCAACAACTACAGATATGGAACGGTCAGTAAGGAAACTGGAAATCAGAGAACAGAAAGAAGGGGTAAAGCCATAGGCAGGGAGTTTGGCCAACAGAGCCTTGTGCCAGACTCTGTCAAAAGCCTTAGAGATATCAAGGGCGATGACAAAGGATTCCCCATAGTTCCTCTGAGAAGATGACCATACATGAGTAAGATAGGACAGGAGATCACCAGTGGATCTTGCCTTGCGGAAGCCGTACTGGTGATCGGAGATAAGTGAGTTAGATTCAAGACGTTTCAAGAAGTGAGCATTGAGCAAAGTTTCGAAAACTTTAGCATTAGAGGAGGTTAGAGCAATAGGTCGGTAGTTAGAAGGAATAGAGCGGTCACCCTTCTAGGAACAGGTTGAACCAGAGCATGCTTCCAAGATGAAGGATAGATACTGGTTGACAGATTGAGGAGAAGAAGACAGCAAAGCACGGGAGCCAGTTCATCTGCAAACTCCTTAAGGAGCCTTGCAGGGATACCATCGGGACCAGATGCCTTGTTCGACTTTAGCGAGCGAAGAACCTTATGAACTTTGCGTGAAGAAAGGATAAGGAAAGGGGATAGGGTTAGAGAGGGGAATAGACCGAGGGACAGGTGCATTGGAATCGTTGATAGAAGAGTTGGCAGAAAAATGAGAGCCAAAGAGAGTGGCTTTGTCAATGAGAGAGCAAGCTATAGAACCATCATAATGAATGAGAGGGGGAAAGCTTGAGTTACAGAGGTTTTTGGCTAAGGACCAGAAGCATTTGTCAGTGGAAGAGGAGTTAAGGTCATCAACTATCCTTCTTATAAAGGAAGCCTTAGACCGAATCTGAGCTGTACAGCGATTCCTAGCTATAATAAAAGCAGAGCGAGTTAAATCGGAAGGAGAGGCTTGGTAAGATCGGTGAGCCTGATACCTAGCTTGGATAGCCATGGAGCATGCATGGTCAAACCAAGGTATAGGGGGAGAGAATTTTTTGTAGAAGAGGGGATGCACGCCTCCATTCCCTCGGTCATGATCTCAGCAACTTTTAGAGCTCCCTGATCAGGGTTGTGGTACCGAAAACAGTAGTCATCCCATGGGAAGTCAAAGAGAAAGTTACGCAAATTTTCATGTTGGGTTCGCTCGAAGTGCCAAAGGCGGCGCTGAGTAGGAGGGATTGGTGGTGGGGGAGCGAAAATCCAAGAGACAGAGATTATAGAGTGGTCAGATTTACCAAGAGGGGAAAGCACAGAATAAGAGTAGTTTGAAGGTTTAGCAGTAAAAAATAGGCCAACAGTGTTTGCAGCATGTTCGTGGCGATCAGGAACGCGAGTAGGATGTTTGATAATTTGCTCCAGATTGTGAGTAATAGAGAAAGCAAGGGCCTCGCTTCCTCCCACATCAGTGTGAGAAGAATGAAGCCACTCACTGTGGTGTACATTGAAGTCTCCAATGTAGAGGAATTCGGCATGTGGGTGAGAAGATAGCAAGGACTCATGGCACGAGGAGAGATATTCAAAGAAAGACACAAACTCAGTGGAGTTTGGAGAACAGTAGCAGAAGCAAAGGATGATAGTGGTAGTGGAGAGATAGACTTTTAGCCAGAGAACATCAAAGTCAGGAGATTCAAGGTCCATGAGCCTCACAGTAGGAGTTTTAATGTTGCAGTATGCACAGACCCCACCTTTGGAACGAAAACGAGTATACAAATTATAGTGAGAGATTTGGAATGGGTCAGTGGAAGCATGTATAGACAACTGGGTTTCAGATAGGAGGAGGAGGTTAGAGAGGAAAGTGCCCAAGTGCTGTTCCACAGAGGAAAGATTAGAGTTCAGCCCACGAATGTTTGAATAGTGAAGAGTGGAAGAAGCAGATCTATTGGGAGGTGCAAGGTGAAGAGCAGAACCATTACTACCACCAGGCGTGTCTGCCCTCAAGCCAATGGTGGAGTCAACACGATCCCCGGAGATTCTTCGCACCCCACTATGCCGGGTACTGGGGGCCATTAGTTGTGAACCTTCCATAAATAATAACAAAATGTGAGGAAAAGGAAAGTAAAAGAGACAGATGTGCAGAATGTTGTGACTTGTCAAATGTAATGGAATAGCAAGAGATGTGTAATGAATATGCCAGAATATTCAGTGTAGATGTAGGCATGAGGAAAAAACCGTCCTGAAGGAAGACTCAACTTGGAACTATCTGGACCAGTCCTAGTTGCATCCTAATACCTTCAGTCTTAGTCTTTCAACTGGCGGCTGGTGCCATGGCCAACCTACTACATATATATATATATATATACAGTGATCCTTCGCTGTATCGCGTTTCTTGGCTCACAAATTTTTTTTTGGAGGGGTATACAGTATGCAAAAATATTAAAATATTAAAAAAATAATTTTCAGTATTTTCATTTTTTTGTTGAAAAAAACATATTTCATTATCTAATTGATAAAAAAAAACATTATTTCCCATCCTACGAATAATAAAACAGTAAAAAATAGTAAAAAACATGAATTTAGATTTACAGTGATCCTTCGCTGGATCGCGTTTCTTGGTTCCCGTTTTCACTGTACCACGTTTTTTTTTTTTTTGGCAAATTATTATTTTATTTTTTGGGTATATGCAAAAATATTAAAATACTGATAAAATAACAATTTTCAGTATTTTCATTTTTTTATTGAAAAAAAAATTTCATTATTTAATTGATAAAAAAATTTATTTCCCAGCCTATGAATAATAAAACAGTAAAAAATAGTAAAAAACATAAATTTAGATATATAACTCACAGTACAGGGTATCACATCATGTCAAATAGTGTCCGATAGTGTACAATGTATTGGGATCGCACCTAAGTGAGCTAGCATATACTGTATATTAAAATTTCCAGTAGTTTCATGATTTTATTGATAAAAAAAACGTATTTCTTAGCTTAAGAATAATAAAACAGTAAAATATAGTAAAAAACATAAATACTAAGGCTCTCACCTACGTGACCTAGTGAATATTAAAATTTTCATTTATTTTATTGATAAAACAAGTATTTCCTAGCCTAAGAATAATAAAACAGTAAAAAACATAATTACAGTACTACAGAATTGCACCATGTAAAATACGATACCGGTATCACGTTTCGGAAAACGTAAAGGCTCTCACCTACGTGACGTAGTGAATATTAAAATTTTCATTATTTTATTGATAAAACAAGTATTTCCTAGCCTAAGAATGATAAAACTGTAAAATATAATAAAAAAACATAAATACTAACAGTATTGCACTATCTAAAATACGATACCGCTATCAGCATTTCGGAAAACGAAAAGGCTCTCACATACGTTAGATAGTTCATGGAATGCTATTGGCTGAAAGATCGGGTGACGGCGAATCACAGAATTGTTTTTCTGTATGTTCTGTATCATGGGGTCTGATTGGCTTTTTCATTGCAGTTTGCTTTTCCCACCATTTTCCAATGTCTCGCCTCACTCGTTCAGTCTAACTCACGTGTGCGCTGTTCACGTTGTGCTTATTAATACGTTTTGCTTGTGATTGTGTTTTCACGCTTAATTTAACCTTTGCAATGCCTCCCAAATGTCCTTCACCTTCTAAGGCTTCTGGTAGTCAGCCTAAGCGGCAAAGGAAGATGTTAACCATAGTAGATAAGGTGGAACTCTTACATATGTTGAAAGAAGGAAAAAGGTTCACGGATGTCGCCCGCTATTTTGGCCTCAATGAATCTACTATTCGCTACATCAAAAAGGACAAGGCAAATATCTGGAAAACAGCGAGCATTTCTGTTGATAAATCAACGTAAACGTAAAAATAATTGTAAAGTACCTATGTACATGAGTATGTCACGTCATCGTCACCTCATTCATGGTAAGTTTTCCAATCACTTTAATATAAATTTACGTCGCATGCTGTTATTTATAAAGTAAAGGGTGTTTTTTTAACAGTGCAGGGAGGGTTTATATAGTACGTAAACGTAAAAGTAATTGTAAAATACCCATGTATATAAGTATGTCACGTCATCATCACCTCATTCACGGCAAGTTTTCCTATCACTTTCATATAAATTTACGTTGCTTGCTGTTATTTATAAAGTAAAGGGTGTTTTTTTAACAGTGCAGGGAGGGTTTATACAGTATGTAATCGTAAAAATAATTGTAAAATACCTATGTACATGAGTATGTCATGTAATTACCACTTCATTCACCGTAATTTTATCTATCACTTTCATATAAATTTACGTTGCATGCTGTTATTTATGAAGTAAAGGGTGGTTTGTTAACAGTACAAGGAGGGTTTATACAGTGTAAGCGTAAAAATAAATTGAAATATCTCTGTATATATAGGCTGATCCTACTTCGCGATTTTCCTGTCTCGCGCCGGGTCCCAGAACCGATCTATTGCGATAATTGAAGGAGCACTGTACAGTATAACCCACTGTGTTGCATCATGTAAAATAGTGTCCGATAGCGTACAATGTATTGGGGTCGCAGCTACGTGAGCTAGCATATATATTTATATTTCCAGTAGTTTCAGGATTTTTTTGATAAAAAAACCTATTTCTTAGCCTAAGAATAATAAAACAGTAAAAAGTAGTAAAAAAAACATAAATGCTAACAGTATTGCACCAGATAAAATACGATACCGGTATCAGCGTTTCGGAAAACGAAAAGGGTCAAACCTACGTAAGATAGTACATATTGAAATTTTCATTATTTTATTGATAAAACAAGTATTTCCTAGCCTAAGAGTAATAAAAAAGCAAAAAATATTAAAAATCATAAATTTAGATATATAACTCACAGTATTAAATAGTAAAAAACATAAATTTAGATATATAACTCACAGTATTGCATCATGTGAAATAGTGTCCGATAGCGTACAATGTATTGGGGTCGCACCTACGTGAGCTAGCATATATATTAAAATTTCCTGTAGTTTCATGATTTTATTGATAAAAAAGCATATTTCTTAGCCTAAGAATAATAAAACAGTAAAAAACATAAATACTAACAGTATTGCAACATGTAAAATACGATACCGCTATCAGCATTTCGGACAAAGGCTTGCACCATCTTCCATTGTCTCGCCTCACTCGTTCAGTCTAACTCACGTGTGCGCCGTTCACGTTGTGCTTATTAATACGTTTTGCTTGTGATTTTTTTACTCGCATATTTTAACCTTTGCAATGCCTCCCAAGCATCCTTCATCTTCTAAGGCTTCTTGTAGTGAGCCTGAGCGGCACAGGAAAATGTTAACCATAACAGATAAGGTGAAACTCTTAGATATGTTGAAAGAATGAAAAAGGTTTACGGATGTCGGCCGCTATTTTGGCCTCAATGAATAAGAGCCGTAAAGCTGTTATTGGCTGCGGAATAATTTCCTCTGGCATCTACAAACTCATTACCACCTCATTCACGGTAAGTTTACCTATCACGTACATATAAATTTATGTTGCATGCTGTTATTTATAAAGTAAAGGGTGGTTTTTTAACAGTGCAGGGAGGGTTTATACAGTAAACGTAAAAATAATTGTAAAATATCTATGTACATGAGTATGTCATATAAATTTACGCTTGCATGCTGTTATATATGAAGTAAAGGGTGGTTTGTTAACTACAGGGAGGGTTTATACAGTTTGTACGGTGTAAACTTAAAAATAAATTAAAATATCTATGTACATATAGGCTGATCCTACTCCGCGATTTTCCTGTCTCGCGCTGGTCCCGGAACTGAACCTTCGCGATAATTGAAGGAACACTGTATATATATATATATATATATATATATATATATATATATATATATATATATATATATATATATATATATATATATATATATATGACCTGTCAGATGTGAAGGGATTATAAAAGATGTGTAATGAATATCCAGCTCTCTGCTGGGTTTTAATATACCTCTGCATTACTTTCATGATGTCTATTCCAATAATTCTGCTTAGATCTTATTATTATTATTATTATTATTATTATTATTATCATTGGCAACAATAATTTTCCTTTGATGATGATTGTGGAATTATTATCATCATCATCATTATTATTATTATTAAGGGCTCATCATTGTTTGTACATCTGTTGGTTTAATTACTTTTAATAACTGTGTAAATTGCCCCTCCCTAGTTGGCTGGGACAAAGAGAGTGTGGGGGGTTGGGTAGAATAGAATGTTGGAGAGAGAGAATCTTTAAGTAACTCTTGTTCATTCAACCAAAAATACATTATTTATAGTAAAAATAATGGTTTAATTACGAATCCGTAGTAATAATGATGATGATAATATTAATAATAATAATAATAATAATCTCCCCAATCATCATCAAAGGAAAATTATTGTTGCCAACAATAATAATAATAAGATCTAAGGAGAAGTTTTAGAATAGACATCATGAAGGTAATGCAGAGGTATAGTAAACCCAGCAGAGAGCTGGATATTCATTACACATCTTTTATAATCCCTTCACATCTGACAGGTCATCCCACTCTCCATCTCTGTTTCTCTTTACAGCCTGATAAAGGCCGTTTTATTTTATAATTTTTGGCCTGTCCTGGTGTCATAATCATCTTATTTTTTTTATTTTTTTTAAATTATTTTTTAAATTTATTTATTTTTTCTTTTTAAGGCTGATCCTACTTCGCGGTTTTCCTGGTTCGCGCCGTGTCCCAGAACCGAACTACCGCGATAAGGGAGGCAACACTGTATATATATATATATATATACACCTTGTTCCTTTTATACGCGATTTTTTTATATGCGAAATTGCATATATTTATATGCGAAATTGGCATCTACAAACTCATTACCACCTCATTCATGGTAAGTTTACCTATCACGTATATATAAATTTATGTTGCATGCTGTTATTTATAAAGTAAAGGTGGTTTTTTAACAGTGCAGGGAGGGTTTATACAGTAAACGAAAAATTATTGGAAAATATCTATGTACATGAGTATGTCATATAAATTTACGCTTGCATGCTGTTATATATGAAGTAAAGGGTGGTTTGTTAACAGTACAGGGAGGGTTTATACAGTTTATACGGTGTAAACTTAAAAATAAATTAAAATATCTATGTACATATAGGCTGATCCTACTCCGCGATTTTCCTGTCTCGCGCCGGAACCGGACCTTCGCGATACTTGAAGGAACACTGTATATATATATATATATATATATATATATATATATATATATATATATATATATATATATATATATATATATATATATATATATATATATATATATATATATATATATATATATATATACACCTTGTTCCTTTTATACGCAATTTTTTTATATGCGAAATTGCAATAACGCCCCCCAAAAATAATAGTTAAAAACTCGGAATTCGCGATTAACGCCCCCCCCCCCAAAAAAAAAAAAAAAATTATATATATATATATATATATATATATATATATATATATATATATATATATATATATATATATATATATATATATATATATATTTTTTTTTTTTTTTTTTTTTGTGACACCAGGATGGATCAAAAAATGATAAAATAAAACAGCCTTTATCAGGCTGTAAAGAGAAACAGATGGAGAGTGTAATGGCCTGTCAGATGTGAAGGGATTATAAAAGATGTGTAATGAATATCCAGCTCTCTGCTGGGTTTTAATATACCTCTGCATTACTCTCATGATGTCTATTCTAAAAATTCTCCTTAGATCTTATTATTATTATTATTATTATTATTATTATTATTTTTAACAATAATTTTCCTTTGATGATGATTGTGGAGATTATTATTATTATTATTATTATTGTTATTATTATTGTTATTATTAATATCATTATTATTACGAATTTGTAATTAAACAATTATTTTTACAATAAATAATGTAGTTTTGGTTGAATGAACAAGAGTTAATTAAAGCGCTTCTCTCTCTCTCTCTCTCTCTCTCTCTCTCTCTCTCTCTCTCTCTCTCTCTCTCTCTCTCTCTCTCTCTCTCTCTCTCTCTCTCTCTCTCTCTCTCTCTCTCTCTCTCTCTCTCTCTCTCTCTCTCTCTCTCTCTCTCTCTCTCTCTCTCTCTCTCTCTCTCTCTCTCTCTCTCTCTCTCTCTCACATTCTATTCTACCCAATAGGGTGGGTGTATATTTAATGTATAATGATGATGATCTTTTCTTATCGTAATCCTCTTTGTACTGGTTGAAGAAGCCTCCGCAGGTGCTTATTTACTATATTAAGAAAAAAAAAATTAATATAGAAAATAAGTGCCAGCGGAGGCTTCTTCCACCAGTACAAAGAGGATTACAATAAGAAAAGATCATCATCATTATACATTATATATTCACCCACCCTACCTCTGTCATATGTCTATCTAATCTACATTTGAAGGTGTCTAAGTAATACAATTCAGAATCTGATTTCCAGATCAAAACTTAGCACGAGGGTCTGCCCCTCTCTTGTTTTCTCTCTTACTTTATTTCATTTTCGTGCTTTTCCCTCCAATTCCCTTATATCCTTAATCCCCTCCCTTTATTTCTCCTCCTATCCTATCCCATCCTTTAAAAAAAAATAAAAAATATTGGCATTTAGTATCCTACTAGGAATACTCTATGGTATTACCAAGCCAATTTTCACCAATTTCCCTTCTGAACCTAAATTTATCAAGATTAAATCCATTACCCATTAAGAGTTCTGGTTTGATCATGAATTTTTAAAACTTTATTAATATCACCCTTGTTAATCCCTTTAAACCATTTATACACCTCAATCATATCCCCCCTAACTCTATGCCTCTCTAGAGAATGTAGATTAAGTTTTTTAATCTGTCATATGGTAGATTTAGGCATTGCAAAATAATTTTTTTTTTTTTTGTATTTTAGTCTTGCTTTGGTTATTTATAATTCTTATTTTATCTTTGTATACATTTGCAGATAGAGGTTCGTTCTCCTGCATCCTCCTCCTCTTCTACCACATAAGTTACTTGCTCACTGCCACCATGCATATCCCAGTGTACTGTATAACTGTTGCCCACTGCATAATAAGAGTAAAGTATAGTAATGTATGTTAATTTCTAGCTGTAAAGTGAATATGAATATCTTTTGTATACTCTTAAAAATAGATACAGGGCTTTCTGCTTTGCTATGTAGTAATAAAATATGTTTTTTACTTATCTTATATCTTTGGCATGGTGTGTCTATGTAAGGTTTGGAACGTATCTATGCCCTTTATCATTGTTTCCTATGGAAAATAACTTTTTTTTTTTTCACGCGATTTTCCATTTACCCGACCCTTCTGAGAACCTATTTAGGCGTTATTCTGAGAACTAGGTGTATATATATACCTTTTGTTATCAAATATATTCACTGAAGGCAAAGACTAGGCTAGAAAACTATCTGTAATTTTTATTCCTTGCTATACCTAAATATGTAAATCACAGTGATTAAGTCTGTTCCTTTTTGCAGGAAGTAACATTAAAGTGTTCAGTGTTCATCCTGGTAGTGTGCAGTCCAACCTTGCCCGTCATATTTCTGGAGGATTTCAGGCATCTTTCTTTGCTGAATTTTTCTTTAAGAAAACATTAGAAGGAGCTCAAACCACACTCTATTGTGCCCTTGAAGCTGAGCAAAATAACGAACATTATTATTTTAGGTTGGTTGCAATTATACTAATTTTTTAACATTAGTAACTCTTGACTCAATGGAAAAGTGGAATGTTTTTGTATAGGCAAGGTAAGTTTGATATACAGTAACTTCTTGCTATATCACGGTTCACCTATCGCAAATTCAGTGCATCATGTTTTTTTTTTTTGGTGAGGTTTTTTTTCTGGGTATATGCAAAAATATTAAAATATTAAAAAAATAAAAATCTTCAGTATTTCATTATTTTATTAAAAAAAAAAATTTCATCATTTTATTGCTAAAAAAATTTATTTCCCAGCCAAAGAATAATAAAACAGTAAGAAATAGTACAAAAACATAAATTTGAACATGTAACCCTGCACCATAAAAAGTTCAATACTGGTATCAGCGTTTCGGAAAATGCAAAGGGTCGCACCTATGTGAGCTAGCATATATTAAATTTTCCAGTAGTTTCATTATTTTATTGATAAAAAAGCATATTTCTTAGCCTCAGAATAATAAAACTGTAAAATATAGTAAAAAACATAAATACTCACAGTATTGCACCAAGTAAAATACGATACTGGTATCAGCATTTCGGAAAATGAAAAGGGTCGCACCTACGTGAGCCAGTACATATTGAAATTTTCATTATTTTATTGATAAAAAAAGTATTCCTAGTCTAAGAGTAATAAAACAGTAAAAAATAGTAAAAAAAAATTAAATTTAAATATATACACTCACAGTATTGCACCATGTGAAATACTGTACAATAGCGTACACTGTATTGGCGTCTTGGAAAACGCAAAGGTTCGCACGTACATGAGATTGTTCATGGAATGCTGTTGGCTGAAAGGGTGGGAGACTACGAATCACAGAATCATTATTCGGTATGTTCTGTATCATGGGGTCTGATTGGCTGTTTGATTGAAGCTGGTTCTCCCACCATCTTCCATTGTCTCGCCTCACTCGTTCATTCTAACTCACATGTGCGCCATTTGCATTGTGCTTTTTAATACGTTGTACTTGTGATTTATTTTATTCGCGTATTTCAACCTTTGCAATGCCTCCCAAGTGTCCTTCATCTTCTTAGGCTTCTGGGAGTGAGCCTAAGCGGCAAAGGAAGATGTCAACCATAACAGATAAGGTGAAACTGTTAGATATGCTGAAAGAAGGAAGAAAGTTTGCGGATGTCAGCCGCCATTTTGGCCTCAAGGAATCTACTGTTCGCTACATCAAAAAGGACGAGGCAAATGTCAGGAAAACAACGACTATTTCGTTTAGTAAATCAGCGAAGAGGGTCATAACACCCCGCAATAAGATAATAGTGCGGATGGAATCTGCTTTGGCCCTGTGGATTGCTGATTGCAGAAAGAAGAACATCAGCATTGACACCAATATACAAACAAAGGTGAAGCAGCTATAAGAGACATTCACTGCAAACGACCCCGACGACGACAGTGGCGACCGTGAGGAGGAGGAGAGAGAAGAAGATATCGACGACCCACAACCAGGACCCTCCAGCGATTCTCCTCTGAGGAAACAATCGTTTTTTGCAAGCAAGGGATTGTTAGCCAAATTTCAAAAGCACTTTGGCCTAAAGAGTGTTTCAGTTTATGGCAAAGCTACCTCTGTAGATACAGCTGCAGCTGAATATTACATGAACAACAACTTCAGGAAAATTATCACCGAAGGGAATATGCTCCTGAGCAAGTGTTCAACATGGATGAGACTGGGTTATTTTGGAAGAGAATGCGGTCTCGCACTTTTCTCTTCAAGGAAGAAGCTAAAGCCCCGAAATTTAAAGCGTACAAAGACCATGTTACCTTCATCATGTGAGGGAATGCTGCGGGCTTCATGTTAAAGCCCAGGCTTATCTACAAGTCAAAGAACCCTAGGGCCTTGAAGAATAAAAACAAGAATTTGCCGCCAGTGTATTGGATGCATAACCCTAAGGCCTGGATCACGAAAAGTCTCAGATCGGACTGGTTTCACCAATGCTTTATCCCTCAGGTTAAAATTTATCTTGCGGAAAAAGGCCTTGAATATAAAGTCCTTTTGATGGATAATGCTGGTGGCCACGCAGCTAATCTCGAATATGACTGTGTTCAAGTAGAGTTCCTGCCGCTGAATACAACGTCACTGATTCAGCCTATGGATCAAGGCGTTATTCGTGCGTTCAAGGCCCTCTACACACGAAATGCCCTGGCAAACCTGGATGAAGCCATGGATACAGACAAAGACTGAAGACTTACTGGCTTTATTACACGATTGCTACATGCCTTCAAAATATTCAGAATGCAATCAAAGAGATGAAGTCGGCCACAATCAATGCCAGCTGGACGAAATTGTGGCCCGAAGTCATCTACGACTACAAGGGATTCGCTCCTGACGAAGTCCTTAACTCGGCAGTTGCGAAAGCTGTGAAGTTGGCTGCATTGCTAGAAGGAGAAGGCTTTAATGATATGACTCACAAAGACGTGAATGAACTGATCGATTGCCACTCGCAGCCTTTGACTGATGAAGACTTGGAAGAAATGACAAAATCAGCGAGCGAAGAAGAGGAAGAAGAACAACCATAGAAAACGTACAAAGAAATCGAAGAACGTGGCCATAGAATCGAATGTCTGGCAGCCATGTATGTACATGTGAAAGCACACCAACAACTCTCACAAGAACTTGATGATAATATGGTTCGTTCGGTGACTTCTGCAATCTTCTCGATGATGCCATGATTCCTTACATTTGACTCGTTAGACCATGATGTACTAATAGAAAAACTAAATTGTGTGGGTATTAGGGGAACACCATTACAGTTATTTAAGAGCTACTTGAAAAATAGAAAACAAGCCGTATATTGTAATGGGAAAGCATCTTTGTTGCAAACTATTGAGAGGGGAGTACCATAGGGATCAATACTTGGCCCACTGTTATTTTTAGTGTATATAAATGATATTTCCAATGCCAGTAATATATTCAAATATATTCTTTATGCAGATGACACCGACCTTCTCTTGCATGATAATAACCTTGACCACCTGCATTCTGTTTTAAATAGTGAACTAGAAAAAATTAACAACTGGGTGTCTGCTAATATATTTAAGCTAAATATTTCCAAAACTGACTATATCTTACTTCAAAATAGATCTGTAGCACACAATGTTGGTCAAGTTAATATGAATGGGTATGGAGGTAAAAGAGTTGCTTGTAAGAAATTTTTGGGAGTTATTATTGATGAAAATTTAAGTTGGAAATATCTCATTCAATCTATCTGCTCAAGACGTGGAAATTTGTATAAAATTCGCCGTAACCTAACAAATGAGGCCTTAAAAAGCATATACTATTCCCTGTGCTTTCCTCTTATTATATACTGTTTGTCCATCTGGGGTTATACATAGCTGTCAATTGCAAGGGATGTACTTGTAACTCTGAAAAAACTGATCAGAACTGTTACATATAAGGGAATATGACTCAACTTCCTCTTTATTCAAGGAGCTAAACTTGCTTAAATTTAATTACTTAATGCAATGTGTCTGTCTTATTATTATACATAATGATGTTAATGTTAACAATCATAACAGAAGATTATTTAGATTTATTCAACACAACCATGGAACCAGAGGTAACAATATAAATTTGATATGTCCACAGCCAAGAATAGCCATGTACAAATTTTCTATTCACTGTTTTGGCCCAAAATGTTGGAATGCATTACCAGAAGATTTAAAAACAATAACTGGCATAACTTTATTTAAAAAGAAAGTCAAACAGCATTTATTTACTTGGCATTATTGGTGCATCATTATATCCAGATTAAGGTCAGGCTACTGTTTTATTTTAATACAAGATAAGTATGAGATTGCTATATTGGAACTTTTGTTAACTATTTCCGTCATACTTTAAATTATGTGAAATGTATATTAAACTGCCTGCCAAGGAGCTCTTGTTCAGCGGGCTAGTGCCTCTAAATATAAAGTACATATTTATTCCTACATATATACTAAATATTTGGCAATAAAATCTATGACTATGACTATCCTCCAACAAAATAAGAAACAGCGACAGCAACTCCCCATTACCATGTTCTTCGCCCGCAAAAAGCAGCCGTAAAGCTGTTATTGGCTGCGGTATAATTTCCTATGGAGTCTATAAACGTCATTACCACCTCATTCACGGTAAGTTTACCTATCACGTTCATATAAATTTACACTTGCATGCTGTTATTTATAAAGTAAAGGGTGGTTTTTTAACAGTGCAGGGAGGGTTTATACAGTAAACGTAAAAATAATTGTAAGATACCTATGTAAATGAGTGTCATGTCATCATCACCTCATTCAGGGTTTATGCAGTAAACGTAAAAATAAATGTAAAACACCTATGTATATAGGGTGATCCTACTTCGCGGAAATTCACCTATTGCGGTCGGTCCCGGAACGGAACCCTCGCTATAAACGAGGGGTTACTGTATATATATATATATATATATATATATATATATATATATATATATATATATATATATATATATATATATATATATATATATATATATATATATATATATATTATATATGGAAAAGTGGAATGTTTTTGTTTAGGCAAGGTAAGTTTGATATATATATATATATATATATATATATATATATATATATATATATATATATATATATATATATATATATATATATATATATATATATATATATATTATATATATATATATATATATATATATATGGAAAAGTGGAATGTTTTTGTTTAGGCAAGGTAAGTTTGATATATATATATATATATATATATATATATATATATATATATATATATATATATATATATATATATATATATATATATATATATATATTATATATATATATATTACTTAAAGATTTGAGGAACTTTTGTAGTCGAGTAGAAAAATTAACCATAATTTCAGGTATGAAAATAGCAAACATCAATAACTATTACTCTTTTAAGTTGATAAATTTAATGAACTTAATATAGGTAAATTTGGATTTAAGAAGAATTGCATGTAAAGAAAGGACAAGCATCGTATTGAAGATAAGAATGGATATAAGAGATATCATCTTAAAAAGCCTTTAAAGTTGAAGAAAATAGTGAACTACAGTGATCCCTTGTTTATGGCGGGGGTTCGGTTCTGGGACCGACTGCGATAGGTGAATTTCCGCGAAGTAGGAACACCCTATAGGTACATATGTATTTTACGTTTACTGTACAAACCCTCCCTGTACTGTTAACAAACCACCCTTTACTTTATAAATAACAGCGTGCAAGCATAAATTTATATGAAAGTGATAGGTAAACTTACCGTGAATGAGGTGGTAATGACATGGCATCATCGAGAAGATTGCAGGTCACCGAACGAACCATATTATCATCATGTTCTTGTGAGAGTTGTTGGAGTGCTTTCGCGTGTTCATACAGGGCTGCCAGACATTCGAGTGTAAGGCCAGGTTCTTCGATTTCTTAGTGCCTCAGTTACAAAGTGAATTGAATATACAGTACATAGGAAAACCCTTGCTCATTATGAAAAATATGGAAGTGGAGAGGCCAAGTATCCTATCAGTGATGTTTTGAAATACAGTATACTTTTTACTTTGCACAAACTGGTCTCAATTCAGGTCAGTCTTCAGAAACCAGTTGTGTTCCTTCTCCTTCTATGATGGAGGTGGATGGCATTGAAAACTGTGAAAATGACACTAATGCTCCCCCAGTAGAGGAAATCTCTTTTAAATCACACGTTAAAGAAGATATGCAGAAGCCGCTTGAAATTAAAGAGGAGTCTGTTGAGGCAAAGGAAACGATACTGATGCTCCCCCAGCAGAGGAAATCTCTTGAAATCACTTGTTAAAGAAGATATGCAGAAGCCGCTTGAAATTAAAGAGGAGTCTGTTGAGGCAAAGGAAATGATACTGATGCTCCCCCAGTAGAGGAAATCTCTTGTAAATCACACGTTAAAGAAGATCTGCAAGAGCCGCTTGAAATTAAAGAGGGGCCTTTTGAGGCATAGGAGACTGTTATCGAAAGAACCCAACCCTTGAAGCATATCATATTAATAAGCACAACGCGAACTGCGCACTTGTCAGACTGAACGAGTGAGGCGAGATAATGGAAGAAAAAGCATATACTATTCCCTGTGTTATCCTCTTATTATATACTGTTTGTCCATCTGGGGTTGTACATAGCTGTCAATTGCAAGGGATGTACTTGTAACTCGGAAAAAAATGATCAGAACTATTACTTAATTAATAACAGCGTGCAAGCGTAAATTTATATGAAAGTGATAGGTAAACTTACCGTGAATGAGGTGGTAATGACATGGCATCGTTGAGACGATTGCAGAAGGTCACCGAACGAACCATATTTTCATCATGTTCTTGTGAGAGTTGTTGGAGTGCTTTCACGTGTTCATACCGGGCTGCCAGACGTTTGAGTATAAGGCCAGGTTCTTCGATTTCCTAGTGGCTCAGTTACGAAGTGAATTGAATATACAGTACATAGGAAAACCCTTGATCATTATGAAAAATATGGAAGTGGAGAGGCCACGTATCCTATTAGTGATGTTTTGAAATACAGTATACTTTTTACTTTGCACAAACTGGTCTCAATTCAGGTCAGTCTTCAGAAACCAGTTGTGTTCCTTCTCCTTCTATGATGGAGGTGGATGGCATTGAAAACTGAAAATAACACTAATGCTCCCCCAGTAGAGGAAATCTCTTAAATCACACGTTAAAGAAGATATGCAGAAGCCGCTTGAAATTAAAGAGGAGTCTGTTGAGGCAAAGGAAACGATACTGATGCTCCCCCAGCAGAGGAAATCTTGTAAATCACTTGTTAAAGAAGATCTGCAAGAGCCGCTTGAAATTAAAGAGGAGTCTGTTAAGGCAAAGGAAATGATACTGATGCTCCCCCAGTAGAGGAAATCTCTTGTAAATCACACGTTAAAGAAGATCTGCAAGAGCCGCTTGAAATTAAAGAGGGGCCTTTTGAGACATAGGAGACTGTTATCGAAAGAACCCAACCCCTGAAGCATATATTAATAAGCACAATGCGAACTGCGCACTTGTCAGACTGAACGAGTGAGGCGAGATAATGGAAGACGGTGGGAGAACTAAACTTCAATCAAAATGCCAATCTGACCCCAGGATACAGAACATACAGAAAAACAATTCTGTGATTCGTCATCTCTCACCCTTTCAACCAATAGCATTCCATGAACTATCTCACGTAGGTGAGAGCCTTTGCGTTTTCCAAGGCGCAAATACAGTGTATGCTATCGTGCAGTATTTCACATGGTGCAATTCTGTAAGTGTATATGTTTAAATTTATGTTTTTTACTGTTTTATCACCTGGCTAGGAAATACTTGTTTTAGCAATAAAATAATGAAAATTTCAATATATACTAGCTCATGTAGGTGCGACCCTTTTCGTTTTCCGAAACGCTGATACCGGTATCGTATTTTACATGGTGTAATACTGTGATTATTTATGTTTTTTACTATTTTTTACTGTTTTATTATTCTTAGGCTAAGAAATAAATTTTTTATCAATAAAATAATGAAGCTACTGGAAATTTTAATATATGCTAGCTCACGTAGGTGTGACCCTTTGGGTTTTCCGAAACGCTAATACCGGTGTCATACTTTCTATGGTGCAAAGTTACATGTTCAAATTTATGTTATTTTACTATTTCTTATTGTTTTATTATTCTTAGGCTTGGAAATACATATTTGTATCAATAAAATAATGAATTTTTATTTTTTTTAATATTTTCGCATATACCCAGAAAAAAAACTTGCCAAAAAAAAAAACGCAATGCACTGCATTCGCGATAGGTGAACCGCAATATAGCGAGGGATTACTGTAAATTATTTCAAGTAGATATCGATATATAAAACAATAAGAACTCAATGAATTAATGTTATTTATTAGGTCAGAGTGGAAATTTTAAGCATCCGGAATTCATGGAACTGTTGAAGTAGAAAAATATTATAGGCATTATTATATTAAGTAAGATTAGAAATATTAAGCATTAAATTTCTAATAACTTAGGATATATTGAAGCTGAGATAAATTATAACAATTACGTTTTAGTGTTTTATATTTTTTTCCATGTCATGAACATTTGGGAGGGAAAAAGTTAAGGATGTAGATAGCATTGGGGATCAAGTTCTTTTTGTTCCAGCTATTTTTCTGAAGAGTAAGAGAGAAAAACATGAGAATAAGAGCTGCCTGTTTTAGCTCACACGAATATGGAAAAATTTAAAATTTAGAAATATATTAAAGATTTTGATATGTGTTTCTGCTAGTATTGTACATAGTGAATTTTAGGAAAGGCATAAATAAGAAGGAAAGTATTGTTATAATAAAGAAGATTTGCTGTATAGGATGGGTTTACCACATATACAGGTAAAGTTAGATAAAAAAGGAGATGGAGAAACTAACATTTGTATATCCCCTCCAAGAGAAACCTTGACATCCATGAGGGTGAGAGGCTTGCAAATGACTGAATAAATTGACCTTAAGTAATTTTCAATTTAGTTTATAAATGTCTTTGAGTGAAATCAAGGTCTTCCTCGTATTAGTGAAATGAAGACAATTGTGGTCTAGTTTTGGAGAGTAGAAATGGTATAGAGTTGATCTCCTTCAATACATATGGCATTTAAGGGCATAAATCTAAGCCAATGCATATTATTAATGAGATGGAACTGAGTATGTTGTTTTCTCCTTGTGGATATGGCTGCCCCTCTACTTCCAATGGGAGAAAACATTATGTATGATATAAAACAATAATATTCTGATTGTAGCAGCCACAGTTGTTGATGTTGTGATTATTGTTGCCTAAACTACCTTACCGAACAAGCCGTAGTCCCCATTGAATGTCACCACCAGTATCGGGCTTTTCCACAGAGCTCTCAGGGCGTGTATGTTCTGTTGTTGGCATATGTGGTTATGCAGTCATCCATATATTCTCTGATTATAAGGTGATTTGTTACATCCTAGACAGGCATCCATCCTCTTCAGAGAGCTCAGGAGGGTGATGCCCACATCACAGCCTGACTAGATGGCTTCTGTCTTCTTGGGGATTTGGATTGATAGCTATTGGAAGGTTGTGCATGCAGCTTTTTGTTATCACTGTGTAATAGGCAGGAATAGTGAGTTAATTGGGTATGGATATGTTTGTGTGATATCATGTGCTTGATGTAGTTTTATTGTGCCTTGTTGTGTATTGGGGTTCTGCCATGTTATGTACAGGGTAGTAGGTGGAATTGGTTTGTAGAGACTGCAGTTAGTATTGTGTACTATAAATCTGTAGATGGTCTTTGACTTTTAGGACTGTAGTGTCTAGTGTAAGTGGTCTGTAGGTGTAGTTACTGTGCATCTTGTAATTATTGTTAATGCTTTGTTCTTATTGTCTGTAGGGTCGTGAGGTGTGATTTAGTGAGGTTAGAAGCCCAGCAGGGCTTGCATTTTCCATCACTGAGCATTTATATTGTTTACATATTGCTCTGATGGTTTCTTTGTTGTGTGTGAGAGTTGAACAGTCTAGTGACCTGAGGGCATTTAGTCAAGATGTCAGCTTTTTCTTAAGTTTGTGGCTTTTTTTTAGATGACATATATATATATATATATATATATATATATATATATATATATATATATATATATATATATATATATATATATTATTGTGACACCAGGACGGGCCAAAAAAAATAAAAATAAATCTACCCTCATCAAGCCTGGGCACGAAGAAAAGAAAAAGAGAAAACAGAGATGGGGAGTGTTGTGACTTGTCAGATGTGAAGCGATAATAGGGATTTTGTTTGTTGATGTGTTTGTGTGTGTGTGTGTGTGTGTTAAGAATATGGTATGTATGGTGAGGTGTGGAATCTTCAGCTATTCAGTTTGTGAGGCGAGTAATTGTGGATACGGCTGGGGTTAATTTAAGTATGTTTGTGATGATCCATTCATGTAATGTTTTGAGGTAGAGCTAAAGGAGATCTGTAGATGTGTTTGTATTTTGATGTGTGTTTTTGAGTGTTATTTCGCTGCATAGTAAGCTGTGTGTACTGAGCGTGAGTCTGGAGTTTTATAACATGCTTGTATGGGTTAAAGCATGTCGGTGATAAGATGGATCCTTGAGGAAGTCTGTTTGTATAGTTTTGGGTGTTTGAAGTCCAACTGGCAAATGATACATATGCATGCCTGCTTTAAGGTGTTGACCAGCCATCTTTTTGCTATTGTTCACGGTTTTGTTGATATTTTATTTGTGAGGCAATGGCAAGGAATGGCATCATAACTTTTTTTTTTGTCAAGATGCCTCATGTGTTGGCCTAACTATATTGATGCCATCAAATATTCTATGTGTGAGGTCTGTAAGAAGGGCATATGTGGAATGCAGTGGACTGATATCATGTTATCATGGATGTAAAGGAATAAGTGTAATTACTTGCAGTATTAGTCACTTGGTGACTTTGGAGGGAATTCAGAGAAGTATAATGGGACGATGTGAAGAGAGTATCAAGCTGCTTTTGTTGGGTGTGGGGATTATGGTAATGACACCATGCACCCAGATATAGGGTATTATGTAGTGCGAGTAGCAGCTACAGTTGTCACTGGAGGTGGAGATAAAATTCTGCTTTGTGTCGCATGCGCTTTTCTGAAGACTTTAAAGTGATATTTGAGCTGAGGGATTGGAATACTTTCCTTTTAGATTTTTTTTTTTTTTTTTTTGTCACTAATCAACTTTTGAAAAAGGCAAAGATGGTTGGCTTTTTTATGTCCTACTGCCTTATGTCTATTGACAGTCTTGATTCCACGTTGCTAGCTCTGTAAAAGTATGGTTTCTCATATGATAAAATAAATTTAAGAAAAATTTATTATTGAAAAATAAGAAGAAGATCGGGGGAAGAAAAAATAGTGTGTGGGTGTAATATTGTTGTTCAGTAGTGTTTGGTATTCTAGTGGTTAACATTGTTACAGAGGATCAGATTTGTAATATGACACGAAAAAGTTGTTTATTAATGTTAGTACCTATTGGAATGGAGATATAATCACACTTTATCAAGAAATAAATACTGTATTGGTGAGGAGTATAGCTCCAGTGTATTGAAAATGTTAGCTGTTTCTATCATCGTTTGTGGGCAGAAAATAAAATCCCAGCATGTCGGAGGGGGGAACTTGAGGGGTTTTCTGGTGTTTGAGATAAAAGGTGTCCAACCTCTTTCACTCTCTAATCTTTTATCTGTTTTGATAGAAAGAAGTATTTTAATGGCTCCTGTCTCCTGTTCAAATAAAGTATGTGAAGAATTGAATTGTGATAGGTTCTTGCAGCATTATCATTCATTTTTTTTTTTTATTATTATTTATTGCCTTCCTCCATACTCAGTAGGGTGGCCACAATCAAAGTTTGATTAAATATTTAAACTAAATTCCTGAACCATACCTCAAGTTTCCTTCATGAAGACTTGTTTCTCAGTGATGTTTGTCAGCGTCATATTGGAGCTCTCAGATCTATTGGCATTATCAGCCTATGCTGTGTGTTGTAGAGACAGCTGTCTCGTAATTTCATAATTAACATTGCGTATGCGTATTACAACTGGTATCTTTTGGTGAACAGATTCCTGACTAGCATACAAGCTCAAGAAGTGTGCAATATTAGCAGAGTATGTAATATAGCAATTCATTGTTGAGAGAGCTTTACAGCAGCTTGGAAGGGCGTAGAAAGCGATAAAGTTAAATTCCTATTTTGCTGATTAAAAAAACACCTTTTTATATTCTATATGTGTGAAACTTATGCAAAAAACTCAATTAATTGAAGAAGGTTTATTTCATTACTCTTGATTAAAGACATAGGTAATAGATGACATGCAAGGGGTATCAAAATATAACTCTGTAAAGGGGTAAAGTCTAGTTTTAATACAAGGAGTGGATGTTTAAGTTCTGGAAAGGATTAGTGGCTTTCCTTCCTTTAAACTTTTTATATGGAATTCCTCAAAGTAACATGCTGTTACAGATGTAGGTTCTATATTTGCTTAAGTATGGAAGAGACCAGTAGTTCTAATTGTAAGTACGATAGCAAAAGGAATTTTTAACACCCATTATAACCTATTCGCTAAAGGAGGAAGCTTCATTTTCAATTGTACCGTTATTACTATGGAAATTATGAATGTTTAATCTATCTTTCCATATACAAACGTCTTGATGCACCTTGTATTGAAGGTGGCCAAATAGGGCCACTCCAATTCACCAGGGGACTCATGCCATTCACATTATGAGACCCTAGTACTACAACTCGAGTATGAGTTTTCCTATCAGAATCTTCTCATATATAGAATTCGCATATGGAGAGGGGGATTCCCAGTCTCCTCACTCCCCCATTTAGTCAGATTTTATGGCAAGCAGGGGAATGCAAAATTTATTCAGGATTGTAGGACAGATGTATTATTTTATACTTTGGATGAGCTTGATAAGCAGGTGTTGCACAGGGCAGATATATCTCTTCAATTATTTCTTTGTAAATTTGTAAAACAATAGCTTTTTTTTGACTCAAACCACATGTGGACCAGGAGAAAATTTTCTTTTTATGAGCGTTACACTGGGACAGGCAAAATAATTACTCTCATCAGGCATGGGCATGAAGAAAACATTTAGATGAAGTAAAAGTAGAAGGTTAAGGAAAATGCAGAAATAGAGGAGTGATACACAATAGGAAAAGGACAGACTATAAGAATCCTCGAAGTATTGAGGACTTGGAGATATGGCAGGAATAGGCCCAGAGATGACAATATCTGTTTCTTGAAGGAAGATAGGTTATAAGAATTAGGGAGAACAGAAGGAGGAAAAGAAGTCCAAAGTCTGGAGGTGGATGGATAGAAGCAGTCACTGCACCGACTAATCTGTGAGCTACAAATCTCCACACAGTACTTGTGAGACGAGGACACTTGGCGAGTGATACACGGCCTTGGCAGTAGGGTAGGGATGCAACTCGCCTACTCATCAGAACAGCGATGGAAGTAATATCGATTGAAAAGAAAATGGGATGCTGCGTTGTGGCAAAGAGAAAGAGAAACTGGATTAGAAATAAAATAAAGGGTCATTGATGAGTATGACTTGTTTTAGAGTCAACCCTATCAAGGAGATAAGTATAAGAAGCACCCCAGATGTGCAAGCAGTTACAGATAAGACAATAGACTTCAAGTTACTGTAAAGAGGAAAAGTAATAACAGAAACAAAACAGAACCCCCAATTTTATGAATGCACATTTAGAAATTTGAATTATGTGATTCCTCCAAGACAAACTAGAGTGATCTGGATTCTTAATATGTTAGTAGGAGTAAGAGGGTAAATTTCGTTTGTTTCGAAGATAATAGGGCTCTCAGGAGGAGAAGAAAATAAACAGATAGCTTGAAATTGCTTGGAGGCATTAAATTTAACAAAATTTTGGATCCCCCACTCAGATACCCTCTGCAAATCTGACTTGAGAGTAGAAGAGAGAGTGATAAGAGACTGATTTCGAGTAGCAGATGAAGGTTGTGAAGAAAATGCAGAGGAAGAAATGAAGGATAGAATCATTGGCAAAGGCGTATAGAAGAGAGGAGAATGGGAACAAGAAGATCGTTGATGAAAAGAAGGAACAGTAGGTGAAAGAACAGAGCCCTGTGAAACACTAGTGGTAACCGGGAATAAGGTAGATATTGATCTGTCAACAACCACAGATATAAAACGGTCAGAAAGAAAAGGAAAGCAGAGAACAGAGAAAAGGGGTAAAGCCATAAGAATGAAATTTAATCAAAGGCCTTGTGCCAGACTCTGTCTAAAGCCTTAGAGATATCAAGAGCGAAGACAAAGAATTTAGCATAGTTCCTCAGAGAAGATGATCATGTGATTAGAGATAAGCAATTTAATTTCAAGAAGTGAGAACTGAGCAAAGTTTCAAATACTTTAGCAATACCTGAAGTTAGGGCAATTGGTCGGTTGTTTGAAGGAACAGAGCGGTCACCCTTCTTAGGAACAGGTTGAAGTAGAGCATACGTCCAAGATGAAAGATAGATACTTGTTGAGAGAATGAGGTGAAAAAGATGTCAAAGCACAGGAGCCATTTCGTCTGCAAACTCCATAAGGAATCTTGCAGGGATACCATCGGGTCCAGATAACTTGTTTGGCTTTAGAGATCGAAGAAACTTGTGGACTTTTCATGAAGAAAGGATAAGGGAGAGCATAGGCGTAGAGAGGGGTAAATTATGAATGACTGGTGCGCTGGAATTGCTTATAGAAGAGTTGCCAGAAAAATGAGAGCCAAAGCGAGCTGCTTTGTCTGTGGGAGAGCAAGCTATAGAACCATCGGAATGAATGAGAGGGGAATATCGAATTACAGAAGCTTTTGGCTAAGGACCAGAAACATCAGTGGGAGAGGAGTTTAGACCATCAACTTTCCTTCTTAAGAATGAAGCTTTAGACCTTCGAATCTGAGCAGTGCAGCGATTCCTAGCTATAACAAAAGCAGAGCGAGTTAAATCAGAAGGAGAGGCTTGGTACGACCGGTATACCCGATTCCTGGCCTAAATAGCCATGGAGCAGACAAGGTCAAACCAACTGTGTTATTACTAATACACATGATAATTGAGAACAAACAGTGTGAGGCATATGATGCTCAACTCCTGAATTGGATATAAGCTACCCATTTATGTATGATTGTCTTAGAACTTTATTAATTCATAGTTTTACTTTCTTCCAAATGTGTAATTGCTGAAAAGTCAGATATAAATTTAATATGCAGAGTATATTTATCAACTTTAAACTTATTTTATCTATCAGTATCAAGGGCAGTAAACTGTGGCTGCCGTGACCGGATGGTAATGCACACGACTTTAATTTGTCAGATTGTCTGTTTGAGACCTGCCACTGTCAGATGTTAGAAAGGGCATTCACTGCCAAAACCAAAGTCCTCCACAAGAAGGCATCGTCCTAGTCCTTAATAGAAAAGGGAGTCCTTAGCATAAAGCCAGATCATTGTGGATAGTAAACTCCCTTGTAAGGAGGTGGCTAAGTACATCCATTTACCTTCGCTTTGCTTAAAGCTAATATTGCCATCATTTTTCTTCTCACAAATAAGCTACGAACCTCATCCCTTTTTCTTTTACTCTCACTTTTCACAATTTCACGCTCTCAACTTTGATTCGTTAGGTCAGTGGCTCAAGACCCACTACTGTCTGAGTTTAGAAAGGGCATTCATTCAGGGTAATGGTTGCACTACCAAATGCTAAGTCCTTCATAAGAAAGCTCCATCATAGCCCTTCATATAAAAGGGAGACTATAAAACCAGATATCTCATTAAGATAACTAGGTTTCTGGTTGGCCCATTGTTCATATTTTGCTTTCACTTTGAATATTTACTTTCCTTCTCCTCCTTGGTCAGGGGACAAAAATACTGCCTCAATGTTGCTCTGCCTGTTGTATCTTCCACACTAATAAAATCAAGGCACATAAGAGGAGAGTTGTTTACTACATATGTTCATTTTTCTGAAATAAAATACTTTTATTCTTCATGCACGCTATTTACTATTTGTAGTACAATCTCTTCAAGCTCTGTTGCTCGGTTTTATTTTTTTTATACATTACTTTCTTTAACTGCCAAGATGAGTTGGGTAGCCACAACCAAAGAATGAATAATACATGATAAATAAAGCTCAATTCCATCTTCCAAATCTTATATATGTGGTAACATCTATAGTATGCATGCCCTTACTTAGTGAACAATGTCAAGTCTATTAAGTATTCTGTCTGATATTTTCTTAGCTACAAGGCAGCTAGAAACTAACCATAATTATTTTCTTTATTGGTAAGAAAATTGTAATGGTAAATTAACACCAAATACTTATCTAACAATCATTACGCATAGTAGCACTAACTGTAAGAAGGATAGAAATTGTTTATCATAAAGGTAAAAATTCGGCCATATTTATTGTGATAGTTGGCATGATACATAGTTATGCTATTTCTTGTTTGTAAGGTGAAAGGAACACACATCAGCATTCTTTGTGCTCTAGAGGTCTACTAAAAGAGAAAGGGAAGCAAAAGACTTGCAGTTCTTCCGTCTTGAATCTTTTCATTATCGCAAAATAACTGGCTGAGGAAGCAAGAAGAGCCAAGTTTATTCAATTCAAACTACTTTAGTTTTTTTTGCTATAATTGTGGCCTTCCCTGTTGAGCAAAACAGGTATTTTAGAAAATGCACTACAAGCCACAGTTTTTTTTTTCCTACAGTGACTGTGATGTCGGTTGGGCCACTCCTTATGCCCGCAGTGATGAGGTGGCCGAGAGATTATGGGACCTCTCAGAAGAAATGGTTGGCCTAAGAAAGTAACTCCTTCATCAGACATGGTAAAAAAGCTTGTTTTTGTTATAATGATGACTTCAGATTCTGTTTTTTTTTTATTACAGCTTGAAAATGCTGCACCTTGCTCTCAATATAAATGATAAGGCATTTCGTCTGAACAAAAAATTTGATTAATGTCGATGTTGCAAAAAATGTTGTGTGAATTTTTGCTCATGATGAAGCCGTCAAGTGCACAATTCTGTGGTTTTTAGAATTGAAACCTACAAATTTCTTAAGCATTTGTAACATACGTTGTTAAAAGCTGCACCAGCACTTGGCAGTTTATTAAGTATAAATTAGAGGTGCATGAACTTCAAAGCTACAAGATTTTTTTTTTAATTGCACCATTACCCAATGGAGGCAACAGGGAGGCCACTACCAAAGCAAGAGGGAAGGCAGCAATGTGTCATTATAAACCTTCATCATCTCTACCCCTTCCATCAGTGGTTTTGCTAAATGAAGCGAGTAAATACTTCTAACAATTCCTAACAAACTATTAGTTGTATTTAAAAAAAAAAAAAATATGTAAGCTATAGTTTAGGGTAATGTGATTAGTTATAAAACTTCAGATGCTTTGCAGATGATACTGTTACAGTATCAAGAATTTACTCATACTGTAGTATTCATTTGGTACACAACTACGCAGGCATGAATTTAAAAAAAATGGTTGTTTCAAATGCCACCCTACATATAATATAGTTGAGGAAGTTTTTCTAAAATAACAAAAACATAATTAATTTAATGAAACAAAAAAGTATGGGCTACAGTTTAGGATAGTATACACTAATTCAAAATCTCAGAGTCGGTATCTTGTGCACAAAAGCTTTTGACATGTAATTATATAGGATTAGTATTGTAAATTTTACAGGATTACAGAAAGTACATTACTTGTAGGAAGTTGTTAGTCATTAGTACCATACTGTAATTTATTGCAAATTTACAGCTTTGAGTACCCATACTTAAACACAAATAGTATTATATATACTTTTATATATTTTGCTTTGGAGAATTAACATTTTGCCAGTCTTCAGTTTTCCTATCCGTAATCTGTTACAGCTAACTAGTTTTTTTAGTCTTTTCTTTTCCTAGTCTGTTTTGCATTTTTGTCTAAACATGATCCGAGGTAAAAGTTAATCCTTTCTCCTGAAGCCGAGCTTGCTGGTAAGCTGCTTGACTCTTATCATAAAGAAAAAAATTCAGGTGTAACAAGACCATATATTTTTTTTTAATATCCATCATTTGACTGGTGAGAATATTTCTGTAACTTTGGGTGTCATTCGTGATTTTGGTTACAATTATTCATGTCTAATTTAGAAACCAAAGGTAAGGGGGAAAAATTTATTCATGATTGCAGGACATATGTATTATTTTATACTTAGGATGAGCTTGATAAGCAGGTGTTGCACAGGGCAGATATATCTCTTCAACTATTTCTTTGTAATTTTATAAAACAATAGCTTTTTTATTTTTACTCAAACCACATCTGGACCATTCACCCAATGTGCAGGGATATTTCTGGAACTTGTTTAATGCTATAGACACTATTTACATCTGTGGGCTGAGGTGCATTCTCTCCATATGTTTGCCTGCATTTTTGACAGTGGATTTCATTTTCTTATCATTGTCATCTAGGTGTCCACAGCATATCTCAAAGCATTTCTAATGGTGTTTGAAAACTGATCTATGCAAGCATTTTGACTGCCAATATGTGTCATTGGATACTTACTGTTTTGAGCTCTCACTTTCACTTAACCATGCTAGAGCCTGCTGAAGATATCTGAATTCTTGTGAACATGTTCGACCTTGCCGAGTATTGTTTTAGGGGACATTTAATTTTTCATAAAATTTAAGCAAAATGCAGTGTGCCCATAGATTGTCAGATCATGTTATCATATGTTCCTTTCTTCTTCTCTTCAAATGTTTTCTTCAGTTTATGTCTAGCGCAAACCAACTTCTTTTCACTCTGAACGAAATACAGTAAACTGAAAGTGTAGAAAAGTTTTATGTAGAGATGAAATTACATGGTAGAGCTATCGTCTCAAATTGATAACTGGAGTGATAGCTTTTAAATTTTGAGGAGAGCTTGTTTGTGACAGTAGAACAATTCATATCAAAATTGTATGAGTGGATGGAGAGAATGAGGTGTACTTATGAATGGAAGATCCAGAAGCATGGATAGAAAGTAAGTGTGGCTTGAACACTTAACATGCATTTGGATGCCCAGGTGGGTGAATGCTTGCAAACATAGAGATATGTGGCAGAATAAGATATGGGAGGGAGAAGCTAGTGTGGTACATGACTAATTGTACAATAAACAAGCACTGTATTCTGCAGAAAAATATGGGGCAAGCCACCTTGCATTTTTGTGATTCATGTCGGTTGTCACTGCTTTTCTGCCAGTGAAGTACAGTATTTTGGTGTCTATCTCTCTGATCTTAGGTCATGTGAGTTGATGAAGAATGCAATGGTGTCATTATGCAGATATGTTACTATGATGGGTTGATTGTGGACATAGGAGCAGACATCATGTATCAGTCTAATACTTTGTCCCTCCAATTCAGATGCCATTATAATCTCACGTTCCTTATATACTTCGTCCGTGAGATAACCGGCTATATCTCTCCTATTTGTAAGTCCTCCCTGTAACATGTAGATGAGTTCAGCCTGTGTTAATTTTCATCAACACTAAAAAAAGAATGTTACAACAATTATACATGCAGACTGAGTAGTCTAGTTGTTTTATCTGCTTTTGATGCCTTCTATGAAAATATGTAATTTTTCTCTATCGAAGACTGAGAACATGAATCACCAGCAGCACCTGCACTTTGCATTGGTGGTCCTGGTGGTGAAGGTGTGTTTGAGGATGTGCCCGGGAGATATACTTTATCAAGTTTACAGAAGCTTTCGCTTCCAGGGAAAATATCTTGTCTGCCAGTTTTCTTAGCCGATTAAGTGCATCTCTTCAAATGTTGTCTTAGTCTCTATATTTGAACATAGATTTTCTTTACAATATATATACTTTTGTTGCTTGCTTTTAATGCTGCCCTTACTTGTCATGATGCACTGCAGTCATCATCTTGTGCACAACATTTCTCAAAAAGTCTACCTGTAATATTAATTAAACATTATTGCATAAAACGGACAACGTGAAGTATATTGTAAAGTTTGCTTTACACAGTATTTTATAAATAGGGTTTGTATTAAAAAAAATACTGAATTATTACTTTCTCAGTAAAATTTAATATAGCACAGTATCTTAAGCACTTGTAGTTTACAACGTGAATGATTTTAATGTCTTCTTACTCTTACATTGTATGTCAACATATTGGCTCTTTCAGCACTATTAAAAGAAATAATATTGTACTATAAATTATGTTTGCAAATCACGGAAATGTAAGAAATATTCTATGATAAATAAAATTATATTTTTTCCTATATGAAAATTTGAAAGACTTAAATAATTAATGTAACCAGGTAAAATCCAGGTTATTTTCTAAAGACTCAGATTTTTTATTTTTTTTTCTTCCAAATGTCTGGACTGTTTTAGCAACAAGAATGATTTTATATCTTTGGTACTATTATTGCTACAAGCTTCGAAATGTACGCTATTTCATTACTAGTTAAAGTAAATAAGCTTTCTGAGTTATGACTTAAATATATAAATATTATTTTTTTCCTGTATGAAATTTTTCCAGCTTCTTTAAAAACCCTGGTGAATGGGTAAAGCCTGAGTTTTATTCTAAAATATCCTGTTATATATATATATATATATATATATATATATATATATATATATATATATATATATATATATATATATATATATATATATATATATATATATATATATATATATATATATATATATATATATATATATATATATATATATATATATATATATATATATATATATATATATATATATATATATATATACTGAAACCCAGGTGGGTTGTGTGTTTTATGAAACCCGGATTTTTTTATTGACCCTGGTAAGGAGAATAAATTATTTTATCTTTAGCTATATTATTTTAAACATGGTTTCCCGGTATTGTTTCTTGCCTGATAATGGATTAAGAAGTTTTTTTAATAAAAAAACAAAATACAGCACTGATATGAGGTTAATATGTAGTTTGTTACACAGGTACCGTGTAGAGATTTGTAGCTCACGAATCGGCCGTTGCAATGACTGCTGCTTTCCTTCCATATCAAGACTTTAGCTCTCTTCCTTCTCCTGTCTTCCCTTACTCTTCTTTAAAAAAAAAATTCTGAAGTCATCTCAAGGCCTAGTCATTCCATATATCTAGGTCTTGAGTGCTTTTGCTGTTCTTTCAGTGTCTTTTTTTTTTTTTTTTTTTTATCATTCTCTTTCTGCCTTGTCCTTAAGCTGCTACTATTTCGTAAATGTTTACTTGGTGAGAGTAATTTTCATTGCCCGTCCCGTTGTCACTCGTGGAATACAAGAAATATGACAATATATGGTTATGTGTAAGATATAAAACTTTGAATGGCAATGTTAGCTATGACAGTAGTTTGTTATTTTTGCTGTATTTTTTATAACAAAGATATAGATAAAAGTTTGATCATCATTTGCAAATACAGTATTTTGCTTCCTTGTTAGTAATTTAATATTTAGGCAAAAATATTATTGGCTATTTTATTATCACCAATACCATAAAACTTTGTGTTAGCATGGATATGTATCATTTTATATTATCCCAAACAGCTGTTCATTCAGCGATTTACTGCATATTGTTTCCGCAGTTACAACTTATACTGTACTAATACTCTTGGGTCATAAGACTTATATTACATTATTGTGAAATTCTTTATTCATTATCTATTTCCTCTGTATATTATATACTGTAGTTCTCAGTTTTACTAGTGACTATGTATTTTTAGCTTTATTACAATTCATTGTTGTATATGATATGTTTTGTATATTCAGCCGAGTTATGTAACTAATTTGTATAAGATTTTATATATTATTAACCAAACAGTTGCTGTCTTGGCTATTTACCAGGTAATTTGGTTGGTTCTGAACATGCTGTGGCTATATTTTGATGTTGAGGATGATGGCCATTGCTCCTTTATATTGGGAATTTCTTGATCCACAGAGCAAAGATGCCTGTGTATGTGTGTTTGTTTACCTCATTCCAGAAAGCATACTATGCTTCATAAATCAATCAGCTGATTCCAGTGGCAAAGGAAAAATTATGATATTAGTTGAAGCAACCTTCATACACCTTCACAACCATTGAGTTCGGAGTAACTTTGTCCACTTGTTCCGCCGTTGAGGTTTTTATGTTTTGAACATTTTTAGTGTGAACCCCCATCCCTGACCTTGCAGCCAAGGAGGATGACCCTAGCAGAGGCTAATTCTTCCGACAGCTTTACTCTCGGAGTCGTACAATTATTCAGTCTCCCTCATGACATCAAGGTGAAGATCTATTGAAAAGGATCAGTTCATGTAGTAGCTAGTTCAGCTATTGGTACTATCTAATACAGTTTCTCAAACAATTGGCCCAGGTGCATTGGTGCACCCTAAAAGGTAGCCAGGTGCACCCCAAGATAATGGAAGAGTAAATATTTAAAAAAAAAGGCAGTTTTAAATGCTAGACACACCAAACATGTGGCTTCCAGTCTGAGGTAAGTCCGTCATTTGAAATTTTAAACTGGATGATAAATTCCTCAATCTTTAAGAAGGAATGAATAATATCTTTCCCTTTTCCCTTCTTAAAGTCATTTAAATCAGTCATTATCTCCCTCGAAGATATGGCATATTCCTAGGTATATGTTTCATGCTCTGTAAAGTTCATAATTGGATTCATGTTCTTTTTGAAGATTTCACCCTTAACTCCAGTTATGAATAAATTATATAAAATAGTAATTTTATGCTTTAGTACCGATATTTGACTTTCTTATATGAAATGCGTTAACAAGTTTATTTTTAAATTGGTCATCAGGGAAGTTTATATCTTACTGCAATATTTTTGTTTTGAAAGTATTCTTTTCACTTAAATATGTTCATGTGCAATGGACTTCATTTAAATAAAATTATGGATATTTACCATTTCAAAAATAATGTTTTTTTTATTAATAAAGTTGTTAATGTGATACGTATATCGTCTATATACAAATACGCGCTAATATAAGTACGTATAGGTATTACATAAGTATTCATATAACGATATATGTGTATGTGAAGAGAGAATTTGCTTCTTCAAAGAATGAATTGTGTAATTTTTGTTGTCTGTGGCCAAATGTTACTTAGACATTGTTTATGTACAATTTAAAAAGTTTTAAAAATAAAATTATGGAGATCAAAACGATTGTATATATCAAGAATTTTTTACTTATACAGTATTCCTGTAACAAATATGTATTATAATAAAATTCACAGAGGGGAGATAAAGGAAATAATGATAGATCAGGGGATGCATCCTCTTTAAGACTTCTGTACACAAATGCTAATGGAGTAGCTAGTAAGGCAGTAGAAATAAAGGAAAGGATTCACAACAGTAAGGCAGATATAGTAGCGTTATAAAGACTAAGTTGAGTGAGAACATAAACAGTATCACAGTATTTCCTAAGGATTTCAGAATATTAAGGTTTGAAAGATCTGAGAGGACTTTGAGGGACAACACTACTCATAATTGAAAGGTGTCAGGTTGAAGAAATAAACTTTGCTATAGAAAGTGAGTTCAAGGAATATCATGTTGCTCGCATAAATGGTGGGTCAGGGGGCATTATAATAACTTGTATATAACCCACCAAGGAACTAAATAGGCTAGAACTTTATGAGGGAAGTCATATAGCTACTATTGAAGTCATAAACTCGGTTGTTAACATGCACAGGAGAGAAAATGTAGGATTTTAATTATGAAAAATATCAATTATTGAGAGATAGACTAGATAATTCTTGACCCACACAGTGGGGAGGACTTATTCGGGACAAGATTCCTAGATTGCGTACAATTGAATTTTCTACCCCAACATGTTACTGGACCAAACGAGGGCCAGGAGTGGGGATGAGCCATCACTGCTTGATCTAGTATTCACAGATAATGTGTTGGATATTGAAAAAATTGAGTATGAACCACCAATTGGAAAGAGTGACCACGGTGTGTTGTTGATGGAGTATATCATTGAAGATGTTCTGCCCGAAAGTAGAGGCACTGAGGACACGAGGAGGAGCTATCTGAAAGGAGATTACATTAAAATTAATGAGCTTTTTGCAGAAATTGACTGGAGGACCTTATTTAACAACAAATATGTCCGAGAAATGTACAATATCTCTTGTGATGAATATGGGAAGATAGTAGGTTGTTGCATACCTTCCACCAAAATAAGAGTTATCATGCCAGAGAGAAATGGTTCAATAATGAGTGTAAGAGAGCTATGGAGTGGAGAGAGAAATGCTTGATAAGGTATAGGAGAAAAAACATAAATATTTGGCAGACTTTAAAAGAGCAAGAAATGATTACCTAATTAAAAGATGAGAGGGATATCACCAAGAAGGCTCAAGAATATCCCAAACTTTTCCACAGCTTTATCAAAGGGAAACTGAAGGTAAAAGAACAGGTTTTTAAGCTAAAGAGTGCAGATAGAAGCATCACTGAGACAGATGAAGAGATCTGCGAAGAACTGAACAAGGAGCTTTAGTCAGTATTTACAGTAGAAAATATCCCACCCCCTCAGATTGCAGATTTAGGAGCTCATGGACCAGTATTATCTTTTCAGCCACAGAGGTATGCAAAGTGCTGATGGAACTTGACACCCATAAAGCTACAGGTCCTGATGATATATCCTTTTATGTACTTAAGAATTGCGCTAAATCAATATCAGCAACACTAAGTATCATATTTGAAAAGTCGCTGGAATCAGGGGAGTTTCCAAGATGCTGGAAACAAGCGAACGTGGTACCTATCTTCAAAAAGAGAAGGAGGGACACGGCACTAAGCTATAGACCTGTTTCCTTGACCAGCATAGTTTGCAAAGTAATGGAGAAATTACTAAGGAAACGCATCTCTCTTCACTTGGAAGACTTCAACTTTTTGTCAGTGAGACAACATGGCTTCAGAGAAGGTAGATCAAGGGTAACAAACTTAATAGAAATTTATGATGAGGTTAGCTGAATCGTACAGGAAAGAGAGGGCTGAGCAGATTGCATATTCCTAGACTTCCAGAAAGCATTTGACACTGTCCCACATGGGAGACTTATTAAGAAGATTAAAGTAATGACAAGAATAGGTGGAAATGTCTTGGAATGGATACAAATTTACTTTGAAGGGAACAGAGGGTTAGAGTAAGACACTCAGTGTCTAAATGGAGAAGAGTTAGTAGTGGAGTCCACAGGGTTCAATTATAGGGCCACTTTTATTCCTTGTATATGTATATGACCTACAAGGGTCTGTAAATTCATTCATGAATATGTTTGCACATGATGCAAAGTTTGTGAAGAAAGTAAGAAACGAGAACAATGATTGAGAACTCCGGGAAGACCTAAATAAATTGCATGAGTGGTCAGAAAAGTGGCCAGTGAAATTCAATACTTCAAAATGTAAGGTAATGAGAATGGGTACGAGTGCAAGAAGGCCCAAGCTTGACTACTCAATGGCAGGAGCAGAACTTCAAGAGACAGAGAATGAGAGAGATCTAGGAGTAAATATACTGGGAGATTTGTCTCCAGACATGCATATAAATGGCATAAGAAGGGCAGCATATGATTTATCAAATGTAAGGGTAGCCTTCAGGCATGTGGACAAGGAACTGTTCAGAAATATACATATGTAACATGTGAGGCCACAGCTTAAATATGCAGCCCCCTTTTGGAAGCCACACTTGAAGAAGCACGTAGCTAAGCTGAAAAAGTTGAAAGACATCACGAAACTGGTGCCAGAAATACGCAATCTCAGTTATGATGAGAGGCTGAGGAAAATAAACTTGCCATCACTTGAAGCTAGAAGAATGAGGGGGGGCTATGGTGACGGTTTTTAAATTTCTTCATGGTTGTGACCGAGTGGATAGGGATTGTTATTTTCATATGGCTGGCACTATAACTAGAGGTTATAGTTTAAAGCTTTGTAAGAAAACTTCTTCGCATGATGTAAGAAAGTACTTTTTTATTGTAAGAGTAGTTGATATTTGGAATTCACTAAGCTAGGAGGTAGTTAATGCTAACTTAATCTATAGTTTAAAGGATAAGTATCACAAAATGGAACCGACCAGGAGACGGGAAGTTACGAGCTTGGGGCTCTTTCCCGTAAGTGCAATTATGTACTACTTGTACTCTTCGTGATGAATAATATATCATACTTGACCATTATTCAACACAATGTCTTATTATGAACTTCCCTCAGACGTAATGAACTCTACAATGTTTACAGAGCATATGATTCGAATATTTCTTCAAGTAACATTCATATGTAATATAAAATAATATTTAAAAATAAAATTAGCAAAATTGCTAATATACTTTTTATTTGCTCCCCTAATGCTACTTCTATTTTTATTCGTGCGCCCCAGTTGATAGAATATTGTCTGTTACTCTGTCCCCCTCTGTCGTCAAGCCTCTCTGGGGTGAAAGGGGGGGGAAATACCCCTGCAGAATGGCCACTGTATCAGTGGAGGAGGAACTGTATGTATTGATGAAGATTATGTATACTCATGCACGTATACCGGGTATGCCAGTGTGTATATCATTCATATACTGTCTCTCTGTAGGAGAGCACCTGAAGAACTCTAGGGTGAATCTGCTTAGCTTGCACTGTTTACGAACCAGCTGCGATAGTGGTCCTCCCTAATCATAAGCACTTCACCTTCCCCACTCTCTGTACTTGGATAGTATATGTAACTTGCTCTACTTAGTGATTTTATATGTCTATGTATGTTACAATATAAATTGTAATCATATACTGTATAGGTAATTGTATTTGTGTGGATGTATATTCCTATGTAAGTCTATGCCTTATCTGTGTCTATAAATGTAATTACCTAATTGTGCTAATGGGAAAAAGCCCCATGCTCGTAACTCCCTGTCTCCTGGTAGATTCCATTTTTGTACTTAATGATACTTATCATACTGGTCCTTAAAACTGGACAGTTAGCATTAACTACCTCCTTGCTTAGTGAATTCCAATCATTTACTACTACCTGTACACTAAAAATAAAGTACTTGATTCAATCCTGCAAAGAAGTTTTCTTACAAAGCTTCAAACTATGACCTCTAGTTTAGTGCCAGCCATGTAAAAATATCATAACTATATCCCCCTCATTCATTTAGCTTTGAGTGATGATAAGTCTAATTCCCTCAACCTCTCCTCATAACTGAGATTGCGTATATTTGGCACCAGTTTTGTGGCTTGTCTTTAAACTTTCTCCAACTTAACTGTGTGCTTTTTTCTCATAATTGAGATTGCGTATTTCTGGCACCAGTTTCGTGATGTCATTCAACTTTTTTCAGCTTAGCTACGTGCTTCTTCAAGTGTGGATTCCAAAAGAGGGCTGCATGTGGAGGATTTCCTATATGTTATTAACCTTCAATTTCATAACCCCCTTAATTTGGATGCCCTTACACAACTTCGGTAGAGACCTACATAAAAAATATAATTCTAATATTACATGCATAGGCATACATGCAAGTATTTTATAACGGGGTTTGTGAACTGCTGATATATGACTTATTAAATAAACTCTCCTCACCTTAGATTAAAACTTCCTCATACCGAATAATAAATTTTCCAACATATATTCTCCTTACGAGTGTTCTACTAAAAGGAACTCATACTCTTTCTCACCTGTAGTTGTAAATATTGTTAGAAATAAGTTAAATCTGTACTCACTTATTCGGAAAACACAGATGTCATCAGAATCATGAGATTCGAAATCAGGCTTGAATGTCTTTTGGTCCACATATCTCTAACACATGTTCTTTGACTTGAGTGTCTCGTAGCATCTCACGAGAGCAACTTAATACTCATTATTAAATGTATATGCTCCGTCAATCATCATGGTACAATATGTATTTCATAAATCTCAACTACAACCGATTTCACACATCATGAACATGAGTGTCTCGTAGCATCTCACCAGAGCAACGAAGTACTCATTATTAAATGTATATGCACCGTCAATAGTCTCAGTAGAAAATGTATTTCATAAATCTCGACTACAATGCACACATCGTAAGCATGAGTTTCTCATAGTATCTCACGAGAACAACTAATTACTCGTTATTAAACGTATATGTACTGTCAGTGATCATGGTAGAAAATGTATTTCAAATAATTTCACCCATCGTAAACATGAGTGTCTTGTAGCATCTTGTGAACAACTAATTACTCATTATTAAACAAATATGCACCGTCAATAATCACGGTAGCAAATGTATTTCATAAATTTCAACTACGGCCGATTTCATACATTGTAAACAAGAGTGTCTCGTAGCATCTCAAGAGAACATCCAATTTTTTGTAAGGAAGTCTTACAAACCTCCCCTCGTCTGTTAGTGGAAACAATAAAAGAGGGTCCTTATATAGCGCTGTTCTGAGTTACATTGTTTTCCCGTTACATCAGAGGCCAATAAATAATTAGTAAATTATTAATACATTAATTTCTCGACCTACCTGGCTGGTGTGGTAAATTCAAACCGTGCATGCTGAACAGTTTGAGAGTGCGGCAAGGGAATACACAGCTATCAGGAATGCTGTATTCATATTTATCAAGTTAATGGCTTTATTTATTTATTGTTTATATAATTGGTTATATTGAAGGATTATATTGAATTAAAAAAAATAACATACCTGTAAATAAGATTTTATTTGAAATGCCCTTGAATACACAGCTAGCAGCACAGCTGTATTCATACATATCAAGTTAATGGCTTTATTTATTTATTTGTTTATATATTTGATGATATTAAAGGATTATATTGAATTTAAAAAAAAAAGAAACTAAACACAGCCGTAAATTTGATTTTACTCAAAATAGTTTGTTGAGCGTAGTGTAAGAATACTTTGTCACGCAGCATTAGAAGAGGAAGAACTATCGCTCTGTTTATTCCCACCCGCCACATTATGCCTAGTTATTTTCATCTCCATGGTCTTGTTGTGCTTGCTTGTTTCTGACATTACTATGCCTCCCAAGTGTGTTAGTGATAGTTCTACAATAAGAAAAGAAAAGCCATCACCATGTAAATTAAAATTGAAGTGGTAAACCGTGCTGAAAAGGGAGAATCTTCAACAAACATTGGCCGCAATCTTGGTTTATCCCGTACGATCATCAAAGACAAAGATCGCATCCGTGACCACGTGAAAGGTTCGACTCCTATGATGTCTACTATAATCACTAGGCAGAGTAGTCGTCTTATGACCGAGATGGAGAGATTGCTAGTGCTTTGGTTTTAAGACCAAAATTGGCGGCATATCCCAAAATGCCTTATGCTTATTCAGGAAAAGGCTAAACTTTGTTTGAAGCCTTGAAAAGAGAAAAGGGGAAGGCAGTGCAGGTGAAGAGTTTGTTGCTAGTTGAGGGTGATATAATCGTTTTAAGGGTCGTGCTAATTTACATAATATAAGAGTGCAATGGGAAGCTGCTAAAGTGATGAGGAATCAGCAAAAATGTTTCCTATTGTTTTGGCTGAGACAATAAGGGAGGGGGGTTACCAAACCCAACAGATATTCAACGTGGATGACTGGATTATTCTAGAAGTGTATGCCAAGTCATACGTACATCACCAAAGAGGAGAAGACAGCACCAGGCCATAAAGTCAGCAAGGAGAGACTGACTTTGCTTTTGTGGGCTAATGCTGCTGGAGACTGTAAGCTGAAGCCCTTGTTGGTTTATTTGGCAGAAAATCCAAGGGCGTTTTGAAGGGTCAACTGCCAGTTATCTGGAAGTCAAGCAAAAAGGCTTGCATAACCCTTCAAATCTCTGAGGACTGGTTCAGCAACAATTTTATCCTTGAAGTGGAAAAGTACTGTATATCTAAGGGTCTGCCGTTTAAGGTGTTACTAATCCTGGACAATGCCTCTGGCCACCCTCCCCATTTGGATGACTTTCATTCTTATGTAAAGGTGATTTACCTTCCACCTGTGATATAGTTGCCAATTGTAATAGGTTAGGTTAGGTATTTCGGTTTCCCTGCATTAGGGGTTAGATAGTTTGCCAGTATGGACAACAACTGGAGCATGAACACGGTGGTATTAGGTTAGGCTATGCACAGTAATTAGTTATAAACTATTACCGGTCATTATATACTTGACTTACCGTATATATTATTACACTATCACTATAATATATATATTACCCTAGCGGTATTAGAAATTGGGTTAGGGTTATGTTAGTAAGGGTAGGATATTGGTAAATTATAGGATATATGTAGGAAATGCCTGGAGCTATTTGCATGTGTCGCTGGATATTGGTAAATTATAGGATATATGTAGGAAATGCCTGGAGCTATTTGCATGTGTCGTTGGACATCTCTCAGAGTTTTGGCGGGAGAAAAAGATAACTCTTCATCTCACTAGAATGAGATTAGAATAGGAATAATGCTTCTCAACAAAATATGTAAGGTAGAACTTAACTTAGAATTAGTATACACTATGTACAATATTGCCACTCCATTACACCCCTCCCCCTATAAATCAAGCCAATCCGGTCATTATATACCTGACTTACTTTATATATTATCACACTATCACTATGATATATATTACTCAGCGGCATTAGAAATAGGGTTAGGGTAATGTTAGTAAGGGTAGGATATTGGTAAATGATAGGAAATAGGAATAATGCTTCTCAATAAAATATGTAAGGTAGAACTTAACTTAGAATTAGTATACACTATGTACAATATTACCACTCCATCACACCCCTCCCCCCTACAAATCAAGCCAATCCGGAGGCTTGACAACTCTAGCAGAATGGCGTACCGGAGTAGCCAGTTTGGGCAGACCATCAACTTCAGCTCCCCCATAAGGATTGTCTACTCTCTCATGAACCGTAGGGGAAAGAGCAGACTCTTCACTTATAACAGGTGAGAAAGTCTTAATAGGCGTAGATGGAATAGTTTGTGTATATCGATTTAGAATCTGGTTTGATGATGTCTCACCACATGCCCTCCTGGAGGTTCACAATTGTAAAACACAGGACCAGTTTGTTTCAACACTCGTGCAGGGGTCCAATGATACTTAGAAACTGTCGAATAATTCTTCTTCATGACTGAAGACTTAGGCTTCAACTTTAGATTTCTAGCAGTACTACTGTCATAATTAGATTTTTGCTGGTCTTACTTAGACAACACAGTCTGTTGTACACGTTTACTAGGGTATACTAGATCCAACACAGTATGTAGCTTCTGCCCAAAACATCAACTCTGCTGGAGACAATCCAGTAGTAGAATGGGGTGTCACTGTACTGGGAAAGATACTTATCTAACTTAGTTCTCCAATCTTTACCAGAGCAGTGTTTGAGGACATTTTCAAGACCTTTGACAGTATTTTCAGCTTGGCTGATAGGGTGCAGACATGATATGACGAACACCATTCTTCACAAGAAATAGGTTGCATTCCCTAGACGTAAAATTAGGACCATTGTCAGTAACGAGCATGATAGGTAGACCAAAATGTGAGAAACATTGCTAATGAGATTAATAGTAGCAAAAAAATCTAGTATCTTTAGTAGGTAGCACTTCAATCCACTTAGAATGAGCATCAGTTAGCACAAGAAAATAGGAACCCAAGACTGGACCAGCATAGTCAGCATGTACTCTCACCCATGGCCTCTCGGGCCAATCCCAAGGGTGTAAAGGTGCTCTCTTAGGGAATGCTCTAGTAGCTAGACAAACAGAGCACCCAGCTGACAAATCTTCATGGTCACAGTCCAATCCAGGGCAACAAACATAACTTTGGGCCAATTGCTTCATTTTAGTAGAGCCCAAATGCTCTTAATGCAACTCATTTAACATTCTCTCCCTTTAGGAGGAATAATTACCCTAGGTCCACATAGAATGTAACCTTGTTGAACACTTAATTCATTCTTTCGATGGAAGAATGGTCTCAATTCATTCTCAACAATCTCAGGCCAACCACAGTCTAGATAGAGTAGCACTTTAGCAAGTAATGGGTCCTTAGAAGTCCACTTACTAATCCCATTAGTAGTTACAGGGGTGGCATCAAATGTATTAACTAAATGGGTCCACTCTGCACAAACAGGAACACTCAGGTGCATTTGCTGGTGGTAATCGGCTCAAAGCATCAACCATACCTAAATATTTACCTGAACGGTGATACAACTCAAATGAATAGGCTTGTAGCATCAATGACCATCACTGGATCCTACCCGAGGCCATTTCAGGAATAGGCCTATTAAGGTTGAACGAGCCTAAAAGTGGTTTGTGATATGTAATTAGAGAAAATGCATGACCACAAATAGTGATGACAGTTTTTCAGTGCAAAAACAAGTGCGAGGGGCTCCTTCTGTGTCTGAGAATAGTTGGCCTCGGTTTTATTTAGTTTGGCATGCAAAAATGACTGACAATTCAGCACCATCCTTCTTCTGTCAAAGAACAGAACCCAAACCATACTTAGAACTGTCAGCAGACACTACAATAGGAAAATTAGGTCAAAATGAATTAGACAGGCATCTAATAATATAATTTTAGATACTTGAAAAGCTTCTCCTTAGTAGGCTACAAACTGATAGAATCAATTGTATAATTCAAATATTGTACATGGTCAACACCAAAAGAACACTTAGTAAGATACAGTTTCAGTCCAGTTTCCTCTAGTCTTCCTAAAACTTTGCATTAATGCTCCTCATGTTCACAAGAGTTAGCTCCCAATACTAGTATGTCATCAGTAAAAATATAAATGGCAGGAATACCTCGCAATAAATTCTCCATAGTTTGTTGTAAAATTCTCGTAGTACTAGCTATACGAAACAAGCTGTACTGAAACAATCCTCGGTGAGTGTTAATAGGAGTGAGAAAACATGACTCAGGGCTAAGAAGAATCTGATTGTAGGCACTCTCCATATGCAATTTCAAAAACGTCTTCCCACTCCCCAAAGTAGCAAACAGGTCATTAATTCTAGGCACAGGATATTTAGAAACTTTACATGCTTGGTTAAAGGTCAAACGATAGTCTGCAATTACAAACAGTTCCGTAGCCTTTCAGCACATTTACAATAAGAGCAGCCCAAATAGAGTGAGAGACCGGCTCAATGATATTTTGTTCCAATAATTTATCCAACGCTGCGTCTACTTTAGCACACATATCATATATCGGGCCTTGTAACACTTAAGTAATGCTGCCTCATCCACTTCAAAAGAAACTTCCATTCCCTTATAACCTCCTAATTTTTCTCGGAACAAATCAGGAAATATCTCCATGACAGACTTCTCACCAATAGCATTCACAGCACTGTCCACTAGACTTAGGCTAATATTTAGAGCAGGCAATAAATCATGACCTAATAGGTTAGTACCAGCGCGATTATCCAAGGTGATTGTCACATAATAGGGATCTCGCAAATTAGATGAGCTTGCAGTAAAAATATAATCATTACATCCTTCTGTAGTCGGATCACTAGTAGATCTAGATTCAATAGAAATTATAGCCTTAGGCTCCACAGCAGATTTAGTAGAATTTTTCTTACCCTTAGAAACACAGGCTCTAGAAATGTGCCCAGTACACTTGCACAAAACATTCATCGTTTTCATAGGCACAATCATTTTTCCAAAGTTTTTTACCACATCTGCTATATGGTTTATCAGGCTTTGTACCTTTCTCCTTCCCTCCATTAAGCTTCTGCTTCTTCTTATAAACAGAACTTTTTAACTTAACTTTCACAGCATTTACTTCTTTATCATTAGTGTGAGGTTTCTGACCAAACTCCTAGACATCCTTCTCTCGGGCAAAAGTAAGACTCTTCTCTGTCAAGAGAACACGCTGAGTACTTTCTTCCCGAAGACTCATAACAAACCTATTTCTTAACATCTCTAGTTTGTTACAAAATTCGCATATCGATGCGAGTGACTTTAAAGCTGCAACAAAAAGTCTCCTTAACACCCTCAGTAGAATTTGAATATTTCATAGATCGCTATAACTTGAGGTTTGTAGTGATTGTTAAGAGTGGAGATTAATTCCTCTAAAGTACATTCCTTAGGATATTTCGGACTCACTAAATCTGTAGTTAGACCAAAAAGTTTAGAACCCATAATAGATAAAAGAAAAAGCTGGAACTTGCCTATCTTTCTTAATATCTTTAGCTTCAAAATAAAATTGAACCCTATCTATATAGGTTGAAAATTTCTCAGATTCATCATATGGACTACATTTTCAATGAGCGACAAAATGAAATCATAGGTGATAGCCTAATAAACCAATAGGAAATTAGCTAGGTCTAGGCTAGGTTCAAACACAGTCCAAAAATAATAGGTATAGCATAGGCTAAGTCTAGGCTATACTTAGGCTTGACAAAATTAAGTTAGGCTAAGTAGGACAAAATTAGGTTAGGTAGCAAAAAACACAATATCTCGGGTAAGATAACAGCCAAATACATTAGGATAAGCTAGTTATAATCCTCGTCGCCATTTGCGATATAGTTGCCAATTGTAATAGGTTAGGTTATAGTTCTGTGAACTATAAAGTGGTGACCATCGAAGTGACCAGATAGTGACAAGATATCAAGATTACCACAATATCATTTAAGGTAATAAAATAGGCCAAAGTCATAATTATAAAGCAATTTTTATGTATCGAAAATGAACAGACCAAAAGTATCACACTACACGAAAAAGGCGGCAATACAGAGTCAGTGTTGCCATAAAAACAGAAAACCAAAACAATGTACA
>JAXCGZ010017458.1:47500-60000 GCA_037179515.1 Halocaridina rubra | reverse complement strand
CTGAATGCACCTCTGGCAAAGCATTTCCTGGCGCTCTGCACCGGGGAACACGGGCCGTCCTATGCCAACACTAACTTACTAGGGATGGGTAGGAAAGGTGATGATAAATGGGAGTGTATCATCGGAGGTGATTACGAATATAATAATGGAAATGGTGGAGCTCCGATTTATGACTTAATTCATTCACCGAATGAAATACATAGATGTGAAGATAAACGAGGGGCGGTCATGTCACTATATGCTGCCTTAGATAGACCAAGAATTGCACAATTTGAAATAAGGACGGGAAGAGGGGATGGACAGCTGTATAATTGGATATTCGGTCAGGTGAGGGATGGATATGACGTCTTGGAGAAGATCAGGAAACTCGATGACATTAAGGAAGTATTGATAGAAGACTGTGGAGTCATTCTGCAGATTCAAAATTAGTATAATTGGGTTTGTTGATATTACAACTATCTCTTTTCTATCTTCATCATATCCATATTTTTTCTCTTTATCCTTTTGGTATTTCTTTCTTTCTTTCCCTCTTTAATATCTTGTTCATTTTCTTTGTCGTCTGGTTTTTCTTCATCATCAGCATTTTCTTTTTCCTTTCATGTTTTCTCTTTGAGTCTTTTTTTTTTCCTTTCCTTTTCTTTTCTCTTAATCGATTTATTCTTTTTGATTTTTTTTATTTTTTTCTAATACTGGTTTGTATTTTTTTCCTTTTCATCAATTTTACTTTTTTCGAATTTGTTATTTTTTTTTATATAATAATTTCATCTTATGTTACATCATCTTTTTCGTCTTCTTCATCTTCCTCACCATCGTCATCATCATCATTTATCTTCATCTTTATCTTCATCTCTATCTTTCATTTCATCTTTATTTTTAACCATGAATTTATGGCCATCTTCACCTTTATCTTATCTATCTATCTATCTATCTATCTATATATATATATATATATATATATATATATATATATATATATATATATTATATATATATTTTTTTTTTTTATTTATTTATTTTTTTTATTTTATTTTTTTTATCTCATATAAAACATTGTTTGAGTTCAGTGACTCAAAGAAAATAAAACTCAAAGAGATATTTCAAAATTATGCGATTCGTCTACTAATGATGATGATGATGATGATGTTTGTGACAGTGATGATGATGATGATGGTGGTAATGGTCATGAAGACGGTGGCGAGGAGAATGATGATGACGATGATGATGTTAAATATAAAATATACTGTTCAGGCAATTTGCTTAATGGTGCTCGTATAATGTTACTTATGCTCGTCCAATTCTTTGGTGCATCTCTTAATTCATGTCATAAGAATTCTGTATTTGCTCACTTTCGTTATTTTGTATGGGATCTAAATCTTGAATTCATCTTTAGTTTGACTCAAATAATAAGAGTTTGTTTTTACATTGTGATTATTAAGTTGTAAAGAATGATTAATCATGTCATGCTTGTCAGAATAACTCTTTAAGGAAAGGTAATGTTTCAGTAGAATGCTAAGTAATGATAGTATTCAAATATCGTAACACTTAAGTTTTAATTACCTATACTGTTGATTGTCTTAACTTTGAATATAGACTCTTAAATGCATAAGTTATTTTGAATGACTTTCAGTGCTTATTTTCACATAAAAGAAAAAAGTACAAAAAATGAAAGAATGCCAATATTGCAGTGCAGGATTGCTTAGTTATTTTTTTTCAAAATAATCATGATGGTATCAAACTTTAAGAGTTCTTGTTCTCTTTCCTGTCAGATTTGTTATCATGTCAAACCAGATTATTATTAAACTCTCTCTCATACTGTAAAGGAAGATACACAAGTTTTAACATATCCTAATGAAAGGTGAACAGACTCAATCTACACTTATCAAAGAGGTCATAAACTTAAACTGAACCTACGAATAAATTGACAAGAATAAGTAGGACTGAATCAATATAATATGTTCAATACTAATGCAATTGACAAGAGCATAAAGTTGACCCCATGCCACTAGAGAACTGTTTGGTATGAGAAGAAAATTCTGTAATTGCAGAAAAATGGTTGAAAGTGAAGCTAATTTGGCAAAATCATTTTGAGATAGATAGATAGATAAAGAGAGAGAGAGAGAGAGAGAGAAATGAGGCTTGGAGACACTACATCAGCTAAAGCAAAGAGAGACTGTTATTACCAAGCAATGGTTTCTTTTGCAATTCACACTGTGAAAACAATATTATTATAAATATTACTTCTTGCATATAAAGACATGATAATGGCTGGTATGAAGTTTTATTCTCCATAAGCTTTTGGCTAAATGATCAAGAATGAAGTTTCTCTTTTTCAATGCACCATCTAATGATTATTAGTTTTATTTCAATACTGAGTATATAAATAAAAGGCTCTGCAGAATGTACAACATTTTTAATATTATAAGGAATCACAGCTATTTGTTAGCTATAATTTTTCTTACTCTCACAATAACACAATGTTGCATCTTCATCAATATTCTTCCACCATTTAATGTAAATTTAATTATGCTAAATACAGGATGGAGGTTTAATGATAACCCCGAGTATAAAAGAAATGGAGGCTTAATTATAACTCCAAAAAAATGAATATGGAGATTTATTGAAAAATCTGAAAATATTTATGGAGGTTTGTAAATAATTTCAAACAAGAAATATTCAGATTGACAATAAGGCTAAATGATGATTATGCAGATTTAATGATAAATTAAAATAATGTATATGGAGGTGTAATGATACCTCCCACTGGAGAAAATTTAGGCGTTTTGACGATAAATCTTAATAATGGTTATATACACTTAATATTAACCCCAAATACTAAATGTATAGCTTCAATAATAACTCCAAAGAATGAATTTGTAGCTTTAATGATAACTCCAAAGAATGACTTTGTAGCATTAATGATAACTCCATATAATGAACCAGTAGCATCATTGATAAGTCCCAGTAATGAATATGGAGGTTAATTGAAAACAATAAAATAATGGAGGTTTATTAACCCTAAATAACGTATATTGAATTTTAATGATAACTCTTACTGGAAAAATGGAGGGCTAATGATAACCAAAAACAAAGCATATAGAGGCTTAATGATAACTCCTTATGAATAAAAATGATGGAGGTTTCATGATAAATCCTAATCATGAATATGGAGGTTTAATGGTAACTCTTAGAAAATATTATGGAGGTTTAATGATAATTCCAAGCAGAAAACAAGTGATGGAGGCTTAATGATAACTCCAAATAAAAGCCATGGAGGTTTGATAACTCCAATGAGAAAAAATTATGGAAATTTAATCTCAACTCTAGATAATGAATATGGGGGTTTAATGATTACTCCAACCAGAAAACAAAGGATGGAGGCTTAATGATAACTCCAGATAACAGATATGGAGGTGTGATGAAAATTCCAATGAGAGAAAAAAATGGAGGTATAATTCTAACTCGAGATAATGAATATGGAGGTTTAATGATAACCTCAACTAGAAAAAAAAATGATGGTTGTTTAATGATAATTCCAGGTAATTAATTTGAAGGTTTCATAAAGAACTCTCTTACCTATTCTAAGAGGTTTAATAATGGCTTCTAACAATAATTCTGAGGGTGGGGCTAGCCACTCTACAAGGCTAAGAACACCCTTAGAATAAGAGCTGAGGAGAGAGAAAGAGAGAGAGAGAGAGCTACAACATATTCCATTACGACCAAATTACATAATGGTTTGATGATCATAATCTCACTATTCACTGTATCCGAATTTATCTTTTTTCTTTGCTTCAGAAATATAAACCTCTCTCTCTCTCTCTCTCCTCTCTCTCTCTCTCTCTCTCTCTCTCTCTCTCTCTCTCTCTCTCTCTCTCTCTCTCTCTCTCTCTCTCCAAATGTCTTTCCAAATGTCCAAAAGAAACTTCAAGATGACTAATACAAAATACGAAATATTACATTGTTATAAAAGAAGTCATATCATTAAAAATATTCTTTTATTTTATTTACTTTACCAATGCTTTACTTCCTCCTTTTATAGAAGTACAATTAAAAAGCTGTTTAGTTTTATCTACTTTTAAGACATGCACATTGAACAATGGAGTGTTGTGTGTGTAGGAGACCAGGTGGAAAGGAAATAAGGCGAGGGAACTGGGTGAGGGTTGCAAATTGTTCTATAGTGGAGCAAATGAGGAAGGGAGGAATGGTGTAGGAATAATACTATCCAAAGACCTGAAGGAAAGCTTACTTGGTGTGAATAGAACGCGTGATAGAATTATGAGTTTAAAGCTGGGACTGGGAGAAACGGTAGTCAATGTCGTATGTGCCTATGCCCCACAAACTTTAAGGGAGAGGGTAATTTTGGGAGGAGATCTAAATGGCCACTTGGGAATTGGGATAGGTAGAGTTCATGGGGGCTGGAGGGATGGGCGGATTTGATTAGTGTGGTTCACTAACACTGAATGCACACTGTGACTGTCATATTTGACACTGCATTACCATTGGCAGAGTTCACATGGTCACTGCATTAGACTGCAGAGGACAGCCTGAAACTAGTTTGACTACAGCCACGTCTGTCATTAGCCCTGCTAACACACAGACCCTCTCTAATTAGTGTTCTTGCACGTCTGACAGTAGTTCTTAGGAGCTCTGACAGCACGCAGACGTGAATACAAGCCACTAATAACACCTTTTCATCCTTACCTTACTGGCTGCGACTACCCCGTTTTTATCTGCTGGGTGGTTGTAGCTTCTGCATTGAGCTTGCTGTGAGCTACGGGCATGTGTTGCTGGTAGGTTAAGCCAGCAGCACAGAGGGAAGAACTCCGCCCCTGGTGAATTAACACCGTCCACTGTCCCTATACATAACAGTAACCGCCTTGTAGTATCCTATCCTCTCCCCACCCAATCCTACAAGCACGAAATCTAGCTAATATTTTTTTATTGTCCCAATTAAAGTAATCATTATCAATCATATAGATACATCTTGCGGTCATATAACTCAACCATAAACCATAATATCAAAGATCTTGCTGCTTTTATTATGCTTCAATAATGGGTAGAGCTAGAATCAGGGACCGTGACCCCAATGGGGATCCTGCTAGTCGCAGATATGACATCTTCAAATGTCTTGCCAAAAGCAATATTGTTGTTTTCAAGATCATTAACATCCCAACTGGATTCATTCTTGTCCTTGCTGACGAGAACCTTGAGAAACTCAATTCACCTGAAGTTTCTGACATCTTCAACAATGAAAGATTTGATATAACTATGCCCCCTGAATTTAATGCCCAAAGAACTGTAGCAATCCTTGGCATTGACCAGTACATCACCTCTCATAGGGATGAAGAAATCATTGTAGAAATTGTAAAACATAATCAGGGAATTAAAGTAGAGTCAGTTATTAGAATCCCTAATAATAAATATCTCCTCAAGATACGCCTCCAAAACATCAGCATGGCTAACAAAATAAAATCTCAAGGGCTCCTTCTTTTTAATATCAGGATAAACGAAAGCAACATTGAAGAGGAAATTTTCATCCAAATTAACTCTTGCATGAAGTGCTATTCTTTTGAGCATTCTACCAAAGAGTGCAAGAAAGAAACCACCATTTGCTCTGAATGTGCCCAAGAAGGACATAGGTGGAATGAGAAAAAATGCACAACCAGCATTAAGAAGTGCATTAACTGCTCAGGTGAGCACTCCACTCTAGCTGCAGGGTGTCCAGAAAGAAAGCAAAGGAAAAAGGACAAATTAGCAGAAATTAGGGAAGCTAAAAAAACACCCAAACCTTCATTTGCTGAAATGATAGGTGCAGCTAAACCCCATAGCTCCTCAGATAGACAATTAAAACCTGAACTTAATTTCCCCATAAATGCTGCAAAATGGCCACTGTCATAATAAGTGCCATGGTATATGGCCAGATGATGGATTCCATCATCCCAGGGTCATTTGAGGCCAAAGTCAATGAAATTTACGAACTTAATGGCATGCCAAGGATTACTCTTCCAAAAAGCATCCCCAAAAACTCTAACATAACTGTAACAAAAGAACCAGCAGCTGCTTCTGTGCTAGAAGCACCAGTAGTAGAAACTGAAGAAAAAATGGACGAAGACACCTCCTCTCAGCCTATTAAAAAACGTCCAAATCAGCCCCCACTAGGAGCAGTCCCCAAACGCACCACAACTGAAAAAACGAAAATGTCCAAATATAGCACAGATCAGCAAAAGTATGAAGAGTCAGCAACAAAACAGAAAGAGAGAACTGAACTTAGGAAAGACCTTAACTTTAAAATAATAGGAAAACTTGATGAACAATTACCCTCCAGTATAACTGTAGAAGACATTAGAGATACTTTACTTAACACCAATAAACTTAAATATGTTTATTATAATGGCAATTACAAACCTCATGATGTCCACCTTTTCCTAGAACATAATAAAATCGATCTTGCTGACATCAGAATTCAATACCTAGATAGAAAACACTATAATTCATTAGACCAAGGACTACATGAGAGATCAGAGTCCTCCTCAGACTTAAATACTTAACTCGCCCTTTATCTTTTTTACTGCATTCAATATGGCTAATAACAATAATAATAATAACAAATTAACTATCATTCAGCATAACGTAATAGCTTGGACTAATATTAGAAGTAATGAATTATATAATGTTTATAGGGAATTTGACCCAGATATTATACTTCTCAATAGTACCTCTAGAACTAACATTCAAATAAAAAATTTTGGTTATAATATTTATCAAAGAAACTTTTTAAATGAAGCTCATGCAGGTATAGCAATTGCCATCAAACGTAACATTGTTCATAAAATCATAGACGAATTTGATACTGATTTACTAGCACTAAAAATTGAAACCAAAAACGGCCCCATTATTATAGGAACTACTTACTTACCACCCAGAAGATTACAAATCCCATATGAAGACATCTTAAAACTAATTAGGAAAAACATCCCAGCATACCTAATTGGAGATCTTAATGCTAGACATCACATCCTAGGTCACAATACTTGTAATATAACTGGTAACTTTCTAAATAATTTAATGGCTAATAATCTGATTAAAATACTAGGACCTGACTTCAGAACTATGACCCATGGATCTGAATCCTCCAAACCAGATATTATCATAAGTAACAAGAATCATTACTTAAATCACTCAATAGAAAAGGGACCCTTAACCACCTCTGACCATTTACCTTTAATAATTAAGTTCTCAATAGAACCATTAGCTATTAGAACTCCCCCCAGTAGAGATCTTAATAATAATGTTGACTGGGATAATTTCAAGTCTTTCTTAGAAGACAAATTCACTCACGATATCACAAGTAATACCTCCATTAATAATATTTTTGATATAGAAAAACACTTAAAGCAATGGTATTCCTTAATTCAAAAGGCAATAGATAATTATATACCTTTCAAAAAGTCAAAATCCTTACCCCACCCTAAACTAAATAATAAATGTAAAGAACTCCAATATAGATATCAAATTTTATCAAATAACATTGGCAGAGGTCTCTGGGGTCCCCAAGCTCTAACTGAATTAAGAACTGTAAGAGAAGAACTACAAAAAGAACTAATAGCTTCATATAATAATAACTGGGAAAATGTAATAATGAAACTTCAAAGTAATTCTAAAGATCCCCAAAACTTCTGGTATAACATCAAGAAATTAATGGGTAACAGTAAAGAAACAACGCCGTACCTAATAGATAATAATAATAACAATAATAAACTTTTCACCAGTAAAGAAAAAGAAGAAAAATTCAGAAAGACCTGGGAAACTATATTTAATATTAGTGCTGAAGAAAATCTAAACTATGATTTAGCCCATGAAAGAACTGTATGTAACTTTTTGAAAGAAAACGCAAATTTAATCACTCCCTTATTTAACGTAGACTTAAATAGATTAACTCCAGGAGATGATCTGATATCTCCTATTACTATAGCTGACATCAAAGATATTATTAAAAGTATGAAAAACAAAGCCCCTGGACATTCAGGCATTAATAAACTAATACTATCCCACCTGTCTAATATAGCTATTCACGAATTATTAGATATTTTTAACTCGTGTTTATCCATAGGTTATTTCCCAACAAAATTTAAATTGTCATTAATGATTTTTATACCTAAACCTGGAAAAAGCACCACCTCAGCTAATAATTATCGTCCTATATCTCTCCTGGAAGTCCCAGGGAAAATATTTGAAAAAATACTACATACTAGAGTCTATAATTATCTAGAATAAATGATTGTTTTCCCCCTAACCAGCACGGGTTTAGAAGAGGTAGAGGTACTCATACTGCACTAACATACTTATATGAAAAAATAGCCATCTCGCAAAAGCTCAGGCAAAAGTGCAATGTCCTGAGCAGGGATGTTTCCTCTGCTTTTGACAAAGTATGGAGAGATGGACTCAGATATAAAATCATAGAACTCCGGTTACCCCCACTAATAACTAAAATTTTATCAGATTTCATATCTAATAGAAAGTCAGTTATCAAAATTAATGAATATTTAGGTACCCAATTTGAACTTAGAGCAGGGGTCCCTCAAGGATCAAATCTGAGTCCACTCCTCTGTGCTATATTCACGAGAGATATACCCAAACCAGGTATAGGTTGTTCAACTATTATATTTGCAGATGACATCACTCAAGTAATTCCGGATTATAATAAAAGATTTCTAGCATTTAAAACTCAGAGGGAAATACTTAGAATAAATGAATACGAGAAAAAATGGAAAATTAAAACTAATATTGACAAATTCCAACTTTTATCTATTTCTGCTCTTAAACCATTAGATGTAATAATAAATAACAATAGAATAAATTTCTCCAACAGTCTGAAAACCTTGGGCTTTACAATTAACAGAACAGGAATGAAAGCTCATATAAATAATAGAATAATTCAAAGTAAACTTGTCTCCACAAAGTTACGTAGATTTAACCTGCTCAAAACTAAAAATAGAGTCACCCTATATAAAACTTTAGTAAGACCTGTCTTAATATACCCCCCAATTCCAACTTGCATCTTATCAAAAAGTAAACTTTTAAGTCTCCAAGCTATCCAAAATTTAAACTTAAGAAGAATTCTCTCTGAAACCCCACCATACATAGAGAGAATGGAAGAAATTCATAAGAACCTCAAAGTCGAACCAATTAATACCTATATTTATAAATTAGCATCCAGAACCTGGGGTAAAATGGAAATCGACTTTGAAGAATTTCTTCAAGAAACTAATGCTTTGAACACTTTAGAATACGAATTTATCAATGACCATGCCTGGTGGAAAAGAATTTCTCCGGTTTTTTCAGGACATCCACCAGAACCTATGTATAGTAATTAAGTAAAATCTCCAAAACCTCCTCATCATTATTAATTTATAACTAAATAAAGTCATATTGGGCCAGTAAAATTATATCTAACAAAAACTTAGCACGAGGGTTTGCCCCTCTCTATTATCTCTTACTTTTTTAAATTTCGTGCTTACCCCTCCAATCCTTCCCATCCTTTACCCCCCTCTCTCCTTCCCCCACCTATCCTATCCCATCCAAAAGAAAGAAAGAAAGAAAGAACTGTCCTCATCATGGAGGAGGAGGAGGAGACCCACCTTCCTTTCTGCCTTCGCGCATTTACCCCCATAAAACTTGGTTCATTTTTATCTCCTATTTCCTCCTAGTGACCTCGCTAGAGCCTTCCCTCAAACTGAAAAATAAGTGGTTCAATATTTTTGTCATTCCTATTCAATACATTTAATGAAACTACTATAAAATGTCCAATAAAATAAAATAAAAAATCTTAACCAGAAAAACTTCGTTCATTTTTATTCTTTCATATTCTCGTGACCTCGCTATGCTTTAACTCCCTCAAAAAAGTACATATTCCCTATTTAATACACATTATTAAATTAACCTGAAATTCAATTTAAGGACAAATCTGAGGACAAAACACAAAAAAAAAAAACAATAAGAATCGATGGAAATTTACCAACCTTAGCAACAGCGTTCATAACAAGTGCAATACACGAACCGACGACACATCGCTCATCCAACAAAATAAAAGAAGGCCTTCATACATTTCATACATATATACATTTCGGAAGTTTCATATATTTCATATATCTCATTAATTATAAAAATACAATCTTCCTAAATTATGTTATTTATTTTCCTGAATAAGTAGAAAAGTATTGTAACAGGATAATATCATGAATTCAAGAAGACAGCCAGCCAAGACCGGTTTGACGCATATACGTACAGATTTGTTGTAAAATAAGGTTCTCCAGTCAAGAACTGCAAAAAGCTCATTCATTTTGATGTAATCTCCTTTCGGATAGTTCCTTCTCAAGTCCTCAGTGCCTCTACTCTCAGGAAGAATATCTTCAATGATATACTCCGTCAACAACACACAGTGGTCGCTCTTTCCAATTGGTGGTTCATACTCATTTTTTTCAATATCCAATACATTATCTGTGAATACTAGATCAAGTAGTGATGGCTCATCCCCACCCCTGGCCCTCGTTGGTTCCATTACATGTTGGTGTAGGAAATTCCCTTGTACGCAATCTAGGAATCTTGCCCCGAATGAGTCCTCACCACTGTGTGGGTCAAGATTTATCCAATCTATCTCTTCATGATTAAAATATCCCATAATCAATATCCTACATTTTCTCTCCCGTGCCATGTTAACAACTGAGTTTATGACTTCAATAGTACCTATATGACTTTCCTCATAAACTTCTAGCCTATTCGGGTTCCTTGGTGGGTTATATACAACTGTTATTATTATGCTCTCTGACCCAGTGTTTATGTGAGCAACAAGAAATTCCTTGAACTCACTTTCTATAGCCAAGTTTATTTCTTCAACTTGAATCCTTTCACTTATGAGCAGTGCTATCCCTTCACCAGTCCTCTCAGATCTTTCAACCCTTAATATTCTGAAGCCCTTAGGAAAAACTGTGACACTGTTTATGTCCTCATTCAACTTAATCTCTGTAATTGCTACTATATTTGCCTTACTGTTGTGAATTCTATCTTTTAATTCTACTGCCTTACCAGCTAATCCATCAGCATTTGTGTATAACAATCTTAATGAGGCCCCATCCCCTGATCTTCTATCATTATCTTCTTTATCTCCCCTTTGTCTGGAAGCACTCTGATATGAAAATTTTTCTTCTCTTCTTCATTTCTTTCCTCATTTAACCTTCTTGCCTCTTGCAATAAGTTTTTGATCTTTCCCATCTCTTCCTGTGTGTGTGTGTGTGTGTGTGTGTGTGTGTGTGTGTGTGTGTGTGTGGACTCTCAAATTGCAGTTAAGGCCTACAGCAGCTAAAATAATACATATGCATACAAACACAAATTATAAAAAAAACAGGTAGCAAATTATTTATTATTATAAATGGCACAATTTCGTTTGTGTAAGTTTTCAGTTCGATGCCATCAAGAAATTATATATAGAAAGAGACATAATTGTAAGACAAGGTGTGCCAACCTAACTGTGATTACTCTAAAATGTTGGTACTACTGATCATAGTCAGCTGATCGTTATTAAAGCGAGGGGGAATGGCATATGTGCAAATGGATCCAAGGTTAGCAAGCTATTTTCCAGTATTATTTTAGTATTTGGTGATAGTGGCAAGGAGACTTTCTTTACTATATATATGTGATCAGAGTGAAACTGTTATATTCCTAATCCCGCGAAACATTCAATAAATTACCACAAAGAGACGGCAGAGTGCTTGCAAGTATTGGCTTCGCTAGATGTTATTTTGATATGTAGTTCTCATGAGCTTGCACGGAGTTCCGTTATGGTATTCGGCAATATGGATCTCATGACTCTCTCTCTCTCTCTCTCTCTCTCTCTCTCTCTCTCTCTCTCTCTCTCTCTCTCTCTCTCTCTCTCTCTCTCTATATATATATATATATATATATATATATATATATATATATATATATATATATATATATATATATATATATATATTATACCTCTGGAGTATAGGCCAATACCTGAGTATAAGAAACCCTTCCATAATTTTCTATCTAAATCCCCTGCAAAGAAGCTGTAAATCTGCCTTTCCAAATAGGTTCATCTTATTTCATTTTCAAAACAACACATTATTAGTAAGATGGATTCATTTTTTTTTAATTAAAAATATCACATAGAGATCTCAAATTACTTATATTCTTAATGAAAACTATGATTCATTTTGATAAGTTGACAATAAAAGCAGAATGTTAAGTAACCAGGTAAAACACACACACACACACACACACACACACACATGGACAAAGAAAAGTTCAGAAATATTTATGTAACCTATGTGAGGCCAAAACTCGAATATGCAGCCCCCTTTTGGAATCCGCACTTGAAAAAGCACATAGCTAAGCTAGAAAAAGTTCAAAGACATGCCACGAAACTGGTGCCAGAAATACGCAATCTCGGTTATGATGAGAGGCTGAGGGAATTAGACTTG